>JAHPZR010025465.1:0-35000 GCA_019787425.1 Platygyra sinensis
TTTTTTTTAATGCATGTAATATTTCATCTTATCATGAAATTGGTGTAGTTTTTAAGACTAAAAGAGAAATTATATTCACAACATTTTATTAAAGACGTCTTTATTATATTGTTGGCAGTTGTTTGTAATCTTTGATGCATTCCTCATCTACAGGCTGTCAATTTCTGGTAAAACAGCAATGTCAACAACACTTCAAAAAATACCAGCAATGTATCAATAACTATAACAATTATGTAGTCTGGTAACTTCCCACTCTGGCATAAATGGGATATTATACAGTAACCATCATGTACTCTGTGCATTTCCCATTCATAAAATAATGGTATTAATAGTAATAACCAGTATGGTATTCAAGTATTTCCCATTTATATTAATAATGGTATAACAGTAATAACCAGCGTGGTATTCAAGTATTTTCCATTCATAACAATAATGGAATAATAGCAATAACCAGTATGTTATTCAGGTATTTCCCATTTATAACAATAATGTTATAATGGCAATAACCAGCATGGTATTCAAGTATTTCCCATTCATAACAATAATGTTATAATAGCAATAACCAACATGTAATTAAGGTATTTCCCATTGTTACTATTAATGGTATTATGACAAAATCCATCATGTGTTTTAGGCATTTCCCATTTCAGATAGGTTACTTTTGAACATGGAATAAGGCAATAACCATGGTGTTGTCTAAAATTCCATTAATGGAAAAAGGCTTTTCTCACCACTTTACATACAGTGTTATCAGCTCATTTCCCATTATTGTTAAATAGATTCCCATTAATGGAAATATAAGAAAACCATTCATGGTAATTATTCGCCTTTACCATTGATGGGTTTTTACAATGGGAAAAGTAGTTATTTCCATCTTCAAAACCATTAATGTTTTTTAAAAAATTTTTCCTGTGCATGCACATTGCAATGGTTTTAATTGTTTTATCAACACCACACAAACCTGTTTGCAGGAAACAACTTCTCCATGTGACTTCTTGATTTTCTTCAACTTGGCAACAAAGTACCAGTATTTTGATTTGGCTACAACCTCATCAGGCCCAAAAATCCTCATTCTGTAGAGGGGTGGAGATGGGTTCTTTTCAGATGGCAGAGCTCTGCCGATGATTTCATATTCTTTCAGCTGCATGAAAGAGATTAAAAGTTGACAAAAAACATTAATAAGGTAGCAATAAACTAAACAGCAACTATTCTGTTCAATATAATTCCTAGATGAATGTACCATCATAGAAATCATAGAGCAGATAAAATTTAAACTTCTCACAACTGGTAAAAAAATTCAATTTTACCACACATTAAAGACCAGTTACAAGAATCAGTCTTTTCCATAAACAAAACAGAAAATCAGTCTTTCTACAAAACTCTTGTGATAAACATGACAAATCTGTCAAACACTAGTACAGCAGCGTTGCTCTTAAAACTTCAAGTAAAAGCACGAAGTTTAAATTTCGTAGTTTCAGCCAAATTACGTGTAAGCTCACCCAGACAAGCCTCTGTCGAAATGCTTTCGCTGAAACTCACAACTTGTTAGGAACTTTACGTTTTATCTGTTTGTTTTACAACTATCTGTGAGGCTCATGTGAAGCACAAATGCAACAGTACATTCAAGTTTATAAATCAAGAAAATAAGCTCATTTAGGATCGAACGTGTCCCAATAAACAGACAAGATCCTTCTTATACTTAAAACCACATTTTGCAATGAGAGACTACGATATTGTGATAGACATAGGGTGTCTACAGTTTAATTTTGGTATAAAATGAAGATTTTATTCACTACAGAACACATTAAGCCGGTTAAATGCAATCGTTGTTACCTCTCCGCGGACTTTCATTTTGAACACGAGGGAAGAAGAGAAAGAACCAAGCTCTGCTGGGGGTAATATGGCGTCGCGCAGGGCCTGCTGGGTTTCTCATTACCAACCTTCCGCTCATAAATTTATAAAACTCATTAAAAATAGGTCCGCACCGCGTGTTTGTGCGTCCTTTTTGCTTTTCTGAATTTTACGGGTTGAGAAAATTAAACAGAGCTGCTTATTGGAAACAGGCTTCTTCATCGGGATAGGATGCTATTCCATACCTTTCTTCCTCGCGTTTCTTGCCACATGTACACGATTCCCACCCCTTTTAAATGTAAAAAATTGTAAATGCCAATTTAATGTCAAACACAGGGAGTGCTTGCGCGATCACCCGAGCCAGAGGCTCATGATAAAGTGCTTGACAATAACCCAGATCGAATTGTTTTTTTTCGCTTTCGCAAGCTACAAGTCATCGGCCTGAATGTTCGTCGCAGGCTGCTCCAACGGCGAAAAGAGAGTACCTTTGCATGCATATTTTTAATATGTTTATCACCGCTGTTTATTTTACATTTTTAATCAACTTTCTCTTGGTTTTGGTTTTTGGTTTTTCGTTTACAGGTAGCCAGTTCAGGCGCCAGGAATTATGAGAAGACACTGTACCGGCCGCCAGTAGTCTAAATCCACTAGCGTTCTTTCACGAATGCCTTTCGCCGATCGGCTACGCTACTCACTATTTATTCTATCTTAGTGGAATTCTACTAGTATACTAATGCAAATTCTGCAATCTGATAGGCTGAGCTACTCGTATACTATCAGCCAGTGGAATGCATTGAAGGTCCGCCGTCTACCATGTAGCGAGGTTTTTCCGTTTACCCGACATTTTCGAGTAGGATTTAAACGCAAATGGAAAATTAGTTAAGTTCCTGAGACAAATAAAAGAAAAAATTGCGGTTTCTTGATTGTAAAAACTAGAAAATATTGAAGAAACGGGTGCGTGTGCGTAAACACGGGAAAAACCGGTTCACACTTGTGAGATAAGCACAAACATAAGAACAAGCATAAGCACAAGAAAATGCTAGTGTGCACTGAGGTGAAATAAGCACAAGCATAAGCACAAGAAAAAGAAACATTTTCCTTTTTCTTGTGCTTGCGCTTATGCTTATTACACTTCTTTCACTAGCAGGATTTTTATCTTCAAAAGGTCCACAGTGGGTGCTTTCGTAGTACCTTTTAGGGTATTGAGCCAAAAAAATATGACCTGAGATAATGTGTCGTTTTAAAATAAGCTAGATGGCGAGATATGTATCCAGGTGGTTGCGCAAGAGTATTACATTTAGATTACCTTTCAAGAGTATCAACCTCAGTAGTTCAGTGTGTGGATAACGCTATCCAAACGTTAAGGGTGTGTTCCGTTAACTGGCTCATCCCATATATCCCGCCACTCCTTAGCGATGTTTACGGTAGATAGCGTTATCCTCACAGGTCCAGAAAGGTTCTTTTTTTGTGTGGTACACTCGACAACTGAACATGAAGCACGTTTTACTTTGTAAGTAAGTTTATTTTGACTCCTTTCGCTACAGCTGACGCCAGAAAATTGTTGACAGGCGCGCAAAACTAGGGGAATAGAGAAACTACTGAAAGTTTTAGTCGGGTAACAAATTTTACACAATAAAGGAACAAAATAAAGCAGAAAGCTTGAACCACAGAAATATGTAGCTCGTAGCCGATCAGCGAGCTAGACTCGATTTGCAGCCGTTATGGGAGTCCGGTTGTTTATCCTCCTCCCAAAGTGGTGTGGTGCAAGGAACGCAGGCTCACAAAACGGCTGGATCTTCGCGGGCTCAGGCTCTTTGCGGATTTCACGGCAAGGGGAGAGTAAGGAAGAGTATTCCCTTTTCTCCTCCTTCATTTTTGCACGCGAGAAGCCTGGTCGCAGGCTATTTAGGTCGCGTTGATGTTGTTTTTCTTGCTTTGCCTTAAGGATATTATCGCGTTCCACTTAACACAGTCATCAAGATTTGACTAGCCTCATTTGAAATAATTTTTTATTATTATTTACGCAAGTTTTTATCCATTGCAACACTTATTATTTCCGCTATGTAAATGTTTCACATTGGAACTAGTTTATCAGATTACTGTATTCAGTTTCTATTGTTTTGGTTTTCTGCCGTTCTACCTGCTCTACCCCCGTTGGAAAAACTCTCCGCCATGGGAGGAGGGGGGTACATTTCAATGTCTCTCGCACCGTTTACTAGTTCTTATTCAATTCATACGCCCCAAACCAAACTTAGCTTCTTTCTTGATTTCCTCTGACCCTTAAAACTCTGTCGTTACATTATGCCTTGTTAAGCATTGGCCTTGCAAAATGTCGCGCACCAGTTACAGTCAACGTGTCTAGGCGATTCAACCCGGGGATTCAACTTGTAGAACAGTATAACTGAAGCGACAAGCGATGTTCTGATGCAACCAGAGAGGTTAAGGAATAAGCTCGAAAGTTATTAAGTAGATTTTGCCCTCCTATGAGAGAAGGCAAGCCAGGAAACAGATCGTTGGTTTTGCCCTAGATTCTTAACAGAATATAAGAATGGCTGATAGTTATTAAGTCATGCCATCCCGTGTAATGTTGCGGATGGTGGACGCGCGTTACAAGCTGGCCTTCGCTATGTTATGGGCCTTTTCGTTCGTCGTATCATCTAATGCAAGCTTAATTTATGTCGCCTCAACAGAATCCACATTCCTAAATCGTTGAGACTAACGAGTTTAGTGACTGGCTTAAGAAAATCGCGGGAAAAATATGTTAACCAATCAGAGTCATCAGAAAAAGGTATTGCCGTCCTCAGCCAATCAAAATCCGGCACGACCAAATCCGTGTAGTTTGAATGAATCTTTATGCGCTTGCCACTTGAAGTTGTAAAGCTCCGTATCTGTAAGATCAGTATTCTTTTTAAGTTAACTGTAATTTTTTTGCCGTGGTGAAAATTGGTATAGTTTAGTATCAGATACCCAATAGTGACCAAGCTTGGAGTAACCTAAAAAAAGCTGTTTATAATTACGGATAGGTATTAACTATTGACCTCGTGGAATAAGTTCACACGACTGTCTCTATAGTTTTACTTTGATGTCCTTCAAACGGAATTATCTTCAAGCGCTGGGCAAGCCAGTGACGTCACCGTACAGCACTCTCGAGATATGGTCACGCAACTCTCCCTGTGACGTCACAGGATCATTTCGTACGTAAAACGCTACGTAACTGTCTTTTCGTGACGTTCAACCTTGTCGCGCGACAGAAAACTCTTGCCTTGTCGGTTTCACGTCACAGTGACGTAATCTATGAGTCTTTGTCTTGCTTAATCCAGGGAATTCAACCATTATCTCTTCATAGCCACATTCTTGGCAAAACTTAAATGCCTCCTGTAGCAGTCTTGTCGCAATGAGTTTTCGTTTTCCCCGGAAGCAAGTATCCACAGACATCCTCGCCACAGTCGCCATAGTTTCCGATTTTTGATCAACCGCGATGAAGCCGACGATGGAGCTGTCGAATTCCGCCACGAGGAAATTACACTTTGCCTTGGAAAGGTAATACTGCAATCAAGAAAACAAACGAAAACATGTTGAAAAGGGATTCATTGACTAGAAAACCGCAAAACATTCTTGAGAGGCCAGAACTAATATACAATCATTTCCGAGATTCCATTGATAATCTCCATGCCCAAAATTCAATTCAAACAATTTCCACTAAAATTAATAAAACCCTGACCATTGAAATAACTGCAGCTGAGCAGGATTTTCACGCTTGGAATCTGTTTTTTTTTCTCACGAATCAGGCAGGGCAGGGCTGCGCGGCGAAAAAAGGGACTGGCGCGAGACAAGGGTGCGGTGCGCAAAGAAGAAAGAAAGCGCTTTTTAACAGTCCTCGTGAACAGCGCCCTTTGTTACGTTCGCGTATGCGAGATCGAGAAGACAAACGCTAGAAGGGACATGAGAGAAAGATCGGCCGCAAACATTTTAACTTACTGTTGTTTGTTTAGGAACAATCACTACATGAAAACAAAAGGGTCTCTGTCAAATTTGAACTTTGAACAAGGTAAAGGGTAGGGGTTTAGTATAACAAAAGCTCGATCAAAGTTCACAAAACTTATGACGGGAAAAATTCTCCGTTTTCTTTATAGCTGGAAAGAAAAATGGAAAGTCCTCGAACTTTAATTTCATCGTCAATATGGCATAATTGAACAATGAGGTAGCATGAAGAAAAGCCCTTAAATGTAACCTCACGTTGTCTTTTACCCGCGACTAATCTATTTTTAGGTCGACACGTTCCTCAACTTGTCCAACCAATCACGACGTTTAACTTTAAGCGTGCGTTTTTTGACGCGAATCACGTTTTCCACGTGAATTTCAAAGTAACTCGTGATATTTCCTTGTTAAAAGAATTAATGTAATCTAAGGAATTTTCATCACCAAGACGGGATGTGTAATCGAATGTTCTCGATGTCGTTATGAGTGATCGATCGTGATTCAAACAGGATCAGCGCACGCAGAAAACGGAAATTGTCAGCGAAAGTACACGAAAACACGCGAATGCTCAAGACAGCCAATTCCCTTGTTATTTTTGTAGAATTTTCCGAACCGCAGTGTTTTTGGTTACTCTCCAGTTTTCGGAGATCAGAGGTATAGGGAGTGAAAATGGCCCTTCAAACTCCTTGAGACAGTTGGGTATTTGTATTAACATCACGCGAACCAACCATTTTAGGAATGCTAGGCTTACACACTATTGAAAGAAACTATGTTTTGGACATTTTTTGCCGAGGCACGAATTTCCTAGAACAAGCGAGCTGTCTTATATAACATTTCCATGCTTCGGCTACTAAAAAACGTGACTTTTCACCGGGCAATGTTCACAGTTGCGCAGTATGTTTCGTGTAGTAGAGTAGATCACGTTGAAGTTACGTAATCACGTTATAAAGATCAGAGATTAGACACACTAAAACAAGCAGGGTGGGAGGAGGAGGAAATAGTGTTTTCTCATATGCGCTCCTTTAGAATTGCGGGAAGCTATATCGCTTGTACAAACGACTGTTAGATAAATCACTAAGGTAGAATTATGCCGCGAAACGCAAAACTTCAATAGACCGCCCTCGTCTCCTCTGTTGAAGTCTTAGCATTCGATATAAACACAGAATGAGAACGCCGACTACTGTCACTATTCGAAAAGTAAAATTATATAATAAAATGTTTTGACTTCGAGATATTTTAGCCTTCAGTTGGGTTCTCCAGAGAAATAATGTTTGTTTCTCGGTTTGAGTGATTCTTGAACAAACAAAAATCGAAGAAGCTTAAAATTCAGTGGGAAAGGTACAATTTTTTGGCTTCCCAGCTGGCTTTTTCTAAACGCAAAAATAACCCTGAAAATTATCTGACCTGTCTTGAATCTCGTCTTTCAATTCTACCTCATATTTCAGCCATGCCTGTCTAGTCGTGGTCCGCAGGAAAACAGTGATTCCAGATTTTGAGGCGATGCGCAAAAAATTAGCGAGAAGAACAGGGGGAACTGAATCAATTGTGTTATTGACAACAGGGTTTCGACTAATTTGCATTGTGTTGGTTTCCCTTAGGTGTTGCCGGCTTACAGTAATTTGGAAACCCTTTTGAGTACCTCTAAAAAGATGGCTTCTAATTGCTTTGTGTTTGCTTCCAAGTTGCACTTTGTTGGCTTCCAGTTGTTTTGGGTTGGTTTACTGTGTAGTAACGGCCAACCAATAGTATCAAGGAAAGCCCTAGATATTCCTTTGAAAAAGTGGCGCTAGGCAAAATTGTTTATTATTACAAAGAGAGACACCTACTTGTGAGATGTTTGCCAAGTCGCCTCTCAGTGAACTTGTCAAGTATTGATAAAACCACCGGTAAATGTAAAGAAAGACAACACAGACGACCAAGATCACTCCACAGAGGGCAAAAATACAAGACCTGGCCATAGTCACCCCAACTACCATAGAAAACACATGAAAAAAAATCGCTGGTGGACTACGGACGGTCTGCGCAAACATCGGCCAAATGAGGCACCTTGTCTCCTCCAAGAAGAGGTTGTGGATTCGCCGCGTATCGCCGCGTTGAAATCGACGGACGCGCAAATCGTTGTCCAAAGTCGGGATTCTGCGATCAGGCGACGGTGTTTTGGCAATACTTTGGCATTCGCACTCGGAGTCCGCCATTTTGTCTTAGACCAGTAGCTTTCAAGAAATTATCGAAATCTAACTGCTCTTTACGTTCTTTGCGTGTTGGGTTTTAGACAGGGGCGAGACTGATCCCCTTTGCACGCGGACACAGTTATACTTGGTCATCGCATCACGTACTGGCCGAGTGATTGACAGATGAGCTGTTACGTGCTAAATTTAACCCAACCCAGCGCAAATAAGGAATCTTTCAGGTCACAAGATTGACCCGTTTCATTTTCCCACATGTATCTCCGTAACCTACGTAGGTCCAACACCTCACAGGAAGCTCGAGAAGTCCATTTCTGGGAGAAAATCCTGCAGATAAATGAAAAATTGGCCAAGTTTCAACCTCAGCGAGGTTGACTGTCAAAGGAAACCCGATGTAGCGGAGAGGGGAGAGGTGTGGGGAGTTAATGCACCTCACCAACAGGGGAGCGTTAGTTAATCACTGATTAGTTCTTGTCGCCTCTCGTACAAGCGAAGATAACTACTGTCCTTGCCTGAATCAGGCAGATCGCTTTGTCTGTCATTACTGACTTACCAATACGCAATCCTTATATGCCACTGTTCACTTATTTGGTGTTTACGCGCACTAAGGAACGTATCTGCCGTTTGATGGAGGCGAAGGCCTTTAGAAAAAAGAAGGATCAGCTTTTTTCCGCTCAGAGATTTTTGAAAACGAAATAGAGCAAGAAATTTTCTCCTGGAAAAATCGGAAAATTATCAAGCAGAAGTTACAGCACGTAGTTAACAACACTTCAAGTGCAAATATCACGGCATAACAAGTTTTGCTTTGCTCTGGGATCACGTAGCAAATGAAGCCGACATAACAATCAAACGCTTGACCCCTTTGTCGTCTGGAACAGAGATATCAAGGGTGAGAGGGGTGGGGAGATTATCGCCCATATCAACAATATGGGTAGGTATGTGGGGTCTCAAAGTATGAGTTTTGAGCGATTTGAGCTTGGAAACGCTTCATAAAGGGGGTCCATAAATTGTCCTTTTTGCATTTTGGCGGTACCCTCCCTACTCAACCAATGGTTCAGAGGAGTGCCTCCTCCCGGTACAGAGCCAAACAGTCTCGGAGGTTTATTGTCAACTTGGGGGTTTTCCCTGAGCGTGGAGAAGCCCGAATGATCTATTTTCACATACCAAAATACCATGTTGCGCATATGTTATGTTTTTTGCAAACTCTATTAGCTTGAAATAACAAATCGGAGGAAAGGGTTCTCAGAGATAAGTGTCGATTGGAGATCTTACTGCCTTTCAGAAGTTAAAATTTCTTCTGATATTTTTGAAAATTCAATTCAGAGAACCAAGAGGTATTTTGAGAGTCCGTCTGTATTAATAACCAAATATTTAGGGATGGCAAATGGAAAAATCCGAGACTCACCGAGACGCCGGGATTCTAGTTAAAAATCCGGGCCCGAGACTCCTTGGTAAAAAGTTTTGAGACTCGAAAAAAGGTAAAAACAAACCATGCAAAAACGAGACTTCGAGACTTATTAAAAACGCCTTCAAGACTTCGAGATCCTGCCAAAATTTTCCAAGAGTCACGTTTTTCGAGGAACGATTTCCCACCCCTAATATTTGTCTCAGTTGATAACCCTGGAAATGACAATGTGTTACCTTGTAGGGCCTGCATAGAAATGTCGCATAGTCTCGTCCCCTCCCCACTGGATTAGGAAGATAAGGTCACACTGTGTTTCCGGTTTCTACTCTGACCTTGGTAGTATACGGTGACAAACAACGTCCATGATACTTATATTTTCATTAGCGTCGGCCAACACCTTCGATCAGTTTTGTTCGTGACAAAATCAATCGTAATTGCAGTTACGCTTACGCAATCCGAAAGATCCCCAGCAGGCATGTCTGAGTTTTTCAGCGCAAATTTTTCGCATTATGTATATCAGCGGTATATGTACGCACGCAAAATTTTCACTGGAGTTTACTCTTCGGTCATGTTCTCCAATTCAGCCGTGACCTTTCTTTGTTTATTTCTCCCGTTAGCAAACAATTAAATTGTTTTGATCTTTTGAAGTTCAACGAGCAAAATTGTTGCATAACTAGCATAACTAGTATGTATCAATACAGTTTTTTACGATAACTACAGAAATTCACGCGCGCTCATTGGCTAATTTTTATTGTCAATATGCGGACAGACACAGATTTAAAATTCATGCGACGCGTAAGCAAGCGAGAGCGGGAAATTCGACAGTTTGGTATCGTAAAAAACAAATTGATGTCAGTTTTTAATGCGTCTGTCCTGTTATTGACAATGAATTTCTTCATAACATTGCCAAAGTAGTCTGCGGATCCACTCGGCTATCGCCTCGTGGATCCACAGCTACTTTGAAAATGTTATGACGAAATTCATGATCAATAACGGGACAGACGCATAAAAAACTAACGTCAATTTGTTTAATACCATTAGACTGTGATGTAGCTTTCGGATTGGTCCATTTGGTCACGTGTTCTAACCCTGGCTAGGATTGGCCAAGGACCATATTGAATACTTTTGCTACACGCCATCCTCACTGAGATAATGTTCTCTCAACTCACCTATAAAATGGTACGTGAATGAAAACAGATGCTGCTAACAAGTGGTTGTAAGGTTCTCCTTTCGACATAAGGACATGATATGTATCTTTCATACCTCCGTCGCTACATAAAATCTTATCTCGATCTAGAAGAAATTAAAATAACTAGGTTATTTAATAAAAACTCGCACTGAATGGCCGATAAGGGCGTGACCTATGTGATGGTATTTTTTCCCTAGTTTATCCGTCCTTGCCTTTACCATACCGTTAGCTCAATTTTCCTAAATATTAACATGTAACGCCCCCTTGATGTATTAAGGCGGGGGTACACATGAATTTAAGTGAAATGTTGGAAAGTTTAAAGAGAGGTTGAAAGGGAAAAAAAGGGTTATGGAACACCACCAGACAGTTGCCCGACCGCACAATGGCACCCCAGGTTGTTGGGCAACTGTTTGGAGTGTATCTAGCAATTTTTAACTTCAAACTCTATTTTTAAAACAACAAAAAATCTTCAAAATTTTCTTATTTCCATAAATTTTACTAATCCTTTGAGAAAAACTCTTTATCTCCAAATATACCTAAAAATCACCAAAATATTTACAAAACGACCCAAAACATAGATGTGTGAAATGAGCATAGAGATTCTTGATTGCTTGAAACGTAAACGAGATATTTGCATTAAAAACATAATACCCAGCCAAAATACGGCTTTCATGTGGATCCCCGCCTTAAAGTTCGACACAAGGGCTAACAAGTGCTTTTAAAGATTCTTGAGTCATTATTGGAGGATAACTTTAACCGTTTGTATCTTTAATATGGTGTGTTTTGCTATGTTTCCATCGTTCTATATAGAACCTTATCTTCCCGGAAGGAAAACACGCCATGATTCGATATTCAGACTGTAATGAAAAACTAAATAAACTGCAAAGCCGTGAACGAAGATCCTGCTTGACTGAACGTTGGACATTCACAGGAGATCTAATCAGCCAAACTTCTTAAGTAAAATGATGATGAGTCAAAGACTACTGCATGGCTGACGGAACGCGAGACAACGAGAGGCGCGAGTCACGTTTTGCCTATATTCAATTCAGTGTAAGTTACTTTTGGAAAAATTCAAGTGGATTTTTGCATCAAGAGTCATTTCTATCCGATTGCACTGATTCATCGAGGTTGGAAATCGTGAGCAAAATATTTATGTGTATTCAGGCTCGTTATCTGTTGTGCCGTTGTAGTTATCTGTTGTGCCATTTATGTGTATTCAGGCTCGTTATCTGTTGAGCCATTGTAGTGCAGGGCTTTCAATAAAAGCCGGTTACCAGCGGTCTACCGCCGCCTGTAGGACCTCTTACCAACGTCTGTTTGGATTTCATTAATGAAAATAAAAATGATCTTGTAATAATAAGCAAATAAAACAACGACGATGACCACTGATATTTTTAAATACCACAAAATAGCACGGTTTTTGATGCCCAGAACGCTGGAAATCGCATTTCCGAGCTTCTAGATTTCAATTTTTTCTGGGGGAGCATGCCCCCAGACCCCCTAGGGGAAAGGAGAGCCACCTATTACACCTTCAGTTCCCGCTTATAACTAATGTTATTGAAACCCCTGGTAGTGTGTGCTTATTACCCCGACATTACTTCTCCTCCAATTCCTTACCACTTGTATAACACTTTACAATCCGGCTTCTGAATGTAAAAGAACTTTGTCTAATTTAACATGTAATGACCTCCTAATTACGCACATTGGGTCAGGCTTTGATCTCATGGTCTTGAGTTGGGTTTTCCGCCTCGCCCTATGTATGCACAGCGTCATATGCATAAGTGGTTTCCCATATGGTATCATTAGCCGTTACTCCAACCTTATTATTCAACTTTCATGCACTGTACGAATTCCGAGTTTCTGATTGGTTGATTTTTACCTCGTGATACTGGGTTGTGACGAAAAAAATTCCGTGACGTCATTTTCATGGTGTAATATCCGGTGTAAATTCATTACACCATGGCTACGACTGAGTCAAAGTTTGACGAGTTTTGTTTGCAGTGTATTCAATTTGAATAATAAAAATGTTAACGCACTCATTGCTCGTGAATTATCGGGATTTTCCTGCACTCGCTCACTAACAATGAACTCAAAACATTCAATACCGCACTCGGCGGCCTAGTGCGGTATTGAAATTTCTCGTTCATTGTTAGTGAACTCGTGCAGGTAAATCCCGATAATTCACTCGCTGAGTGCGTTAACCTGTAAATAACCAATAGATGGAAATGGTTATCAAACCTGTTTAGCTCTTTGTTGTATGTTTCTGTTAGCCATTACGGGGGTTCACCCGACACAAAACCTGGCAAAATACAAAAGTTGGTAATGTGTGCTCATATAACTCACCAAAAGAAGACAATTTGGTTTTATCTACTAGGTTCGAAAGCTGACCGAGAGTTAACCCGCTTTTTCGATATTTTCGAGTTTAAAGTCAAAAACCCGTAAATGTGCTTCATGTTAGTCTTCTCAGGAATTTAATTACCCGTTTTAATACATCTAAAATTCCTTCCAAAACATCGGAAAAACTATAAAAACATCGCATTTCGTGGACGACCAGCAGCCACTGTACTCTAATGGCTGATAGTATACGAGAAACTCAGCCAATCAGATTGCAGCATTTGCATTAGTATGCTAGTAGAATTCTACTAAAAAACTCGATAGAAACACGGTACATGTTTTCTTTTTCTTAACTATTCTGTAACACTCGTAAAGCTTGAGCGATTACTCGACTTTTTCTTCTCGGCTAAAGATAAGAGTCCAACAACTTCGAACTGACATAAAGTACTGTTTTTATTATCAATCCTTAGTTTACAGACGGCCTTGCGGCTCAAAAAAGTTCTTTATCGTCAAAATTATAATCATGCTCTTGATCCTTGAACCCAGTCCCACACTCAACTTTAGGTCACTCTAGAAGATCAGTCCCCAGCTCGATCTCCGGATCATTCTGGTGCTCATTCCCCATCTTAGTCTCAGGGTCATTCTCGAACTCAGTCCCCAGGTCAGCCTCTGGGTCATTCTGGTGCTCATTTCCCGCCTTAGCCTCAGGGTCATTCTCGAACTCAGTCCCTAGCTCCGCTTCTGGGTCATTCTGATGCTTATTCACTATCTCGGCCTTTGGGTCATTCTCGAACTCAGTTCTCAGCTCGGCCTTTGGGTCATTCTTGTTTTCAGTCCCCACCACGGCCTTTGGGTCATTCTTGTTTTCAGTCCCCACCACGGCCTTTGGGTCATTCTTGTTTTCAGTCCCCACCACGGCCTTTGGGTCATTCTCAAACTCAGTTCTCAGCTCAGCCTTTGGGTCATTCTTGTTTTCAGTCCCCACCTCGTCCTTTGGGTCATTTTCGAATTCAGTCCCCAGCTCAGCCTCCAGGTCATTCTCAAATTCAGTTTTTAGGTCTGTATCAAGTTCAGGCTTCAGCTCAGTATTGATCTGATCACGGATTTCCTGGTCCCGCTTTTGGTTTCCAAGCTGTTCTTTACGACGACGAGTCAAAGCTTCACTGAAATAAATAAAAATTACGTTCATTCTCCTCTTCATAAATTTACATAAAAAATATTTGCATACCTCAGTCTAATTAACGAGAGGTTTAGATAATGTGAGGTAATTTAAGTCGTTTATTCAGTTGTAAAGTACGTTTTGATTTAGTAATTTATTCTTTATTCGTTGACTTAGATGGTTAGTTGTTTCAACACACAATACACGAAAAACTAGTCAGTGAAAAAAATTTACAATTTCCGCTCCTAAGCTCATCAATTTGTGTAATTTTCTTCTTAAATTGTTTTTACAATTTCAAACCGTGCCGCATTTTGAGAAAATGACATCATTTTCTCAAATTCTTAAGACTTTAGAACAAGGCGGCCGTAAATTCTCGGAAATAAAGGCCCAAAAACCTCGAGTTCTAATATTCGTAATAGATCGAAATTTAGCAAGATATCAAGCATGAACGACTTATTGTTTAGGAAAATGTAAACAACTGGATGTCCAGAATTTCGTCATAGCAGCACTTCAACTCAATGCGTGCGCATATAGGCTCAAATTACAAGCCGCTGTGTCGGGAACATCAGCTGGCTCTCCTCCCACATGATCCCAGGCCACGGGAAATATACAAACCTGCCGTCCAGTGAAGAGGCAATTGAGCAGATCGCCAGGAAAATGACAAGAAGCACGTCTCATATTGGTTCTCTTCCTGTAAATAAGCAGGTCTTGTTTAGGACACTCAAAAACAGGTACCTAGTCTGCCATAATATCTTTGTTCCGTTGCGTCTCCTTCCAATTCTCCTTCCACTCGTGATCAAGCCCCACCCATGCACCGAAAAACACTCTTTCTTCATTCGCGAAACCCTCTCTTCTTTTCCTAATCCATAAACTATTTGCTTAAAAGGCGCTTTACTTTGAATTTAAGCCACCACATTCATGTAAAAAAATTCTTTGTCTGGAATCACAAGTACGAGGACTAAGGATGTATAAAGTATCCGTTGTTCGAATTTAGGCGCCATCAGTTATGCAAGGGTTTATGGGAAATGCAGTGTTACATTTGTAATGTAAAGATTGCAGGGATTATTTGTGATACAGGCACGGTGAACCATGGAGTCTAAAACGCAACATTCAAAATAAATTTTCCAGCGATTATTGTTTCCTGACAAAATTAGAAGGGTATAAATAAGAGAAACTACACTCTTATTTGGAATAAGCCCTTAAACAAAGCAATATCTCATGGCTGAAGGTACTCAATTGCTCAAGGTCATTTATCAACCATATTTTTGCTCACAACCGTGACAAGACTTGAGAGTGTCTTCGCAGGAAGAACTGAAGGGTGTGGCGGCAGATATTAAAATTGCAATGAGACATAAACAAAATCAAATTATCGTACTTCCTTAATGGCATGCAGTCGTGTATCTCTTATTTGCTAGGCAGTTTCGACTACTAAAACATGGATAACTGATGTTGAACAAACGGCTATTTCCATAGAGGAACGGCGAGGCATTAAGGAATGACTTTTAAACTTACCGTTAAACTTTGGGCTTGATAAGGCGTCACTCCACTGTGCGGATCAATGCGCGGACTGGCTTGAATCAAATCAACTGCATGGTGATATATGTTGTGCTCGTTCCCAGTGGGAATTAGGTGTCAGCAGAAGCCGTGAATTAAGTTTGATACGCCTCCGGCTTTGACCTCTTGCAGATGAGAGCAAGAATCTCTAGAGACCTGTATCTTTATTCATCTTAAAAATATTAATTCATACGCACGTTGCAATTTGAAAATACTCGGAGAGCAAGAATTCTCAAGAGTATCATCACAGGGTCTGAAATGAGGCAACAAACAACTCAAGCTATGGAGCTCTATTGACCATGTGACGGATCATAGCTTCTAAAGTATCCCAAAAATTGTTCTTGGAGTAAATTTCTCCGAGTCGCAGAGATCGGATTGGAATATGGTAACGAGCTTGGAAACGAATTTGTTATTTTCCAATTTTGTAATCAATAGCCCTTTTCACGGTTAGTTTTTTCTCATTTACATTACAAGGTAATTCAACGTTGATGCGAGGCAATTTCGGCGCGAATTTCCTCACAGACATGCTAGATTTCATTGTAATGCAAACGAGCAGAGTTAACCGTGAAAAGGGCTATTGGTACCATTCTGCTTTAAAATACCAAAATGCGTATTTTAATCTGGACAATTACGATGGATTCTTTTGACTTGACATTCAGTAAGTCAATGCTTTTGAATAACAATACCCCATCCCAAGGTGAAGCAAAACGTGGTAAACATGCAGTAATAATCCAATCAGAAAGCAATCCAAATATTTCTCTTTTCTTTATTATTATTTTCAAGGGAAAACTTGTTTTTGGTGCAGAAGTATCAATTAGTAAATTAAAGCATCTATAAAATGAACATGGGATATTTCAGGGTATTAAAAGGCGTACTTAAGGGTTTCTAATCAATATTTTACTATTTCGGTAACGATCTAAGGTGCCTTCTTATCATGTATTATGTTATTTTTCTTGGAAATTCATCATTCCAAGATGCACTTAATTTTAACTTTTGGAAAACTGCATTGTGTACATACAATTATGATATTTACAAGGAGTCTTCATTAATTAGGACGTTTCGCGCCAAAAACTTCCCACGCACAGATTTTTTTTAAACTTTGTCTGCAGGAAGAAAATGATAAGTTTAGATTAAAAACGTAAAAAAAATCGGGGGTCACCGAACTCGTTTTGAAGATAAGGCGTATCACAGACCATAGCATCTCTAGGATTTCCAGTCATTCGAGGCGATTTTGCCCAGATTCGTTACTATCGGCATAAAGTTAATTTGAAGAATCATATCTAAGTTATGTGTGTTTAACACAGCATATATAGGCCTATTTGATAGATCTTTGCTACATATGTCATTAAATCAGCTAGAATTAGCCTTTAAAAAATACAACTTTTAAGTTACGCACACCTGTATCCACGTACCAATTCGACCCTATTTGAACAGTATATGAGAAATAATTAAAACTTCCCACGTACAGATTTTTTTTGTTTTTTAGTATAATGGAAAGAATCAGAAAAGGAAGTGATCTGCCGAAAAAAAATTGGGGTTCACCGAGCATCCAACAGAAATATTCGCACACAAAGTTAACGTAAAGGTCATCAGCTCTATATTTTGTTGAGTTTTTGGCTCGGTGCGCGCGCTTGAAAATGACGTGGCACGCTCGTGACCAATGAATAGCGTGCGCACTAGAAATGCGCAGTAGCAATGGGCGCGAACGTCCTTAAGGCTCGTCAACTGATATTTTAGGAAACCTGATTTTACTCATATTCCCTTCTGCACTGTTATTTTTCTAATATATTTTGGGATTTTCCAGCAGAATTTACTGTTGTTGTTAAAGGGGCAGTGTCGCCCTGTTTGGCAACTTTATAAAAAGCTAGAAGGTGTCTTCACATCAATTGAATTCCAAACTGAATAATGGTCTAGTTTTGTTACTAAAGAGTATTTGAAGGTACTGAAACTGTTTCCTGTCTCCTGTCGCTACGGATGGCAAGGATGGAAGTGAATTGAAACTTGAAAAAATTGGCCAATTTTTTCAAGATTTGATGCTACGTCTTCAAAAAATCCTCAAGAAATTTACTATGGTTAGCCCTCTGTGATAAAATTCTTATGATATCTTCGTCGTAGCTTAACAGAAGCAATTTGTTTATGAGGAAAGCCTCAAAGTAATGCAGAATTGACTTCAAACTGCAAAATTCTCGTGACACTGCCCCTTTAAGTTGTCAGTAAAGATTGGATTACAGAGAAGTTTATTATACTGTAAGACTCCTTTAAACATATTAATTTTTTCTCTTGGTACAAGGCAATGCAGTTTCCAAAACGTAAAATAGTTAAAAAATGAAGTGCATCTTAGAATGTTGAATTTCCAAGAAACATAACGGAATATAAGGAGAAGGCACGTTGGTCGTTATCAAAATAGGAAAACATTGATCAGAAACCTTAAGGCGGGGGTACACCCGAATTTAAGTGAAATTTTGGTAAGTTTAAAGAGAGGTTGAAAGGGAAAAAAAAGGGTTTTGGAACACCACCAGACAGTTGCCCGACCGCACAGTGGCACCCCAGGTTGTTGGGCAACTGTTTGGAGTGTATCTACCTATTTTTAACTTCAAACTCTAATTTTAAAACAACACCAAATCTTCAAAATTTCCTATTTCCATAAATTTTACTAATCCTTCGAGAAAAACTATTTATCTCCAAATATACCTAAAAATCACCAAAAAATTTACAAAACGACCCAAAACATAGATATGTGAAATGACCATAGAGATTCTTGATTGCTTGAAACGTAAACGAGATATTTGCATTAAAAACATAATACCCAGCCCAAATATACCTTTCAGGTGTGCCCCCGCCTTAAGTACCCTTTTTAATACCCTGAAATATTTAGTGTTCATTTTATAGATGCTTTAAATTAGTAACTGATACTTCCTGCACCAAAACCAAGTTTTCCTTGGATAATAATAATTAAGAATAGACAAATATTTGGAATGCTTTCTGGTTGGATCAGTTTATTTTTAGCCACCTTTTGCTTTACCTCGCAATGGTGGCGCATTGTTATTCTAAAGCATTGGCTTACTGAATGTCAAGTCAAAAGAATCCATCATACTTGTCCTGTTTATAATACACGTTTTGTTGTTTTAAAGCAGAATGGCACCAATTGATTCCAAAATTGGAAAAAAAACAAATTCGCTTCAGTCTAAGTTTGTTACCTTATTCCAATCCGATCTCTGTAAGTTAGGTGAAGTTTTACTCCAAGAACAATTTTTGCATATTACTATGATCTTTTGGGGCGGATGATCCGTCACATGGTCAATAGACCACTATAGCTTGGGTTGTTTGTTGCCCCATTTCAGACCCTGTGATGATACTCTTAAGAATTCTTGTTCTCATATTTGCAAATTGTCACGTGTGTATCAATAAATAATTTTAAGATGGATAAAGGTGCAACTCTCTAGAGATTCTTGCTCTCAACCTCAAGAGGTCAAACTTAATTGCATGGTTTCTGCTGACGCCTAAATCCCACTGGGAACCGGCACAACATATATCACCATGCACTGAGTTGAATTGATTCAAGTCAGTCCGCGCATTGATCCGCACAGTGGAGTAACAACGCCTTATCAAGCCACAAGTTTAACGGTAAGTTTAAAAGTCAATCCTGGCTTGATGCCTCTACGTTTCTCTATGGAAGTAGCAGTTTATTCAACATCGGTTATCCATGTTTTAGTAGTTAAAACTACCAAACAAATAAGAGATACACGACTGCAATGCCCGCATCTCCAGTTATACAATTTCTTTCGGTTCCTCTTGCTTTGAGTGTTTCTAAAGCTAAACGTGTACAAAATGCTTGCTTATGGTCCGCTAACTTGATTATTTATGCCCCATTCGAGTTTTAATATTATCCGCGCTACACCCTTCTGAGCTTCTCGCGAAGACATTCCTTTGCCTTGACACGGCTATGACCCAAAGTTGGTTGGTGAAAGACACTAAACTTCAGTATTCAGCTTCAGCAATGAGATACGGCTTTGCTCAAAGGCTTATTTCAATTAAGAGCGTAGTTTCTCTTATTTATAGCCTTCTAATTTTGTCAGGAACAAGTAGAAATCGGTGGATAATTTCTTTCAGATATTGTGTTTACACTCCATGGTTGACCGCTGACCTGTATCACAGATAATCCCTGAGATGCTTCATTACAAATGTAACATTACATCGTTAACAGAGCCTAATGGCGTCTAAATTTGAATAACGACATGTTACATCTTCTTACCCTCGTGCTAGTGTTTGCAGACAAAAAATGTTTTACATGAATGTGAAGCTAAGGATGCATAAGTATTGTTATTCAAAGTAAAGCGTAATTCATGCAAAGAGTATATGAATTCGGAAAAGATGAGAGGATTTCGGGAATGAAGAGTGTTCTACGGTGCATGGATGGGGCTTAATGACGAGTGCGGGAGGCTTGGAAAAAGACGCAACGGAACAAAGATTTTCACGCGCACGCTTACGTAGCAAAATCGCATTTATGACAGGCTAGGTACCTTTTTATAGTGTCCTAAACACAGCTCTGTTTATTTACAGGAAGAGAAGCAATATGAGACGTGCTTTTGTCATTTTCCTGGCGATCTGCATTGCCTCTTCACTGGACAGCAGGTTTGTATATTCCTTGCGGCCTGGGATCATGTCGGAGGACAGCCAGCTCATGTTCCCGAACAGCGGCTAGTAATTGAGCCTATATGCGCACGCATTCACTTAAAGTGCTGCTGTGACGAAATTCTCGATATCCATTTTTTTGCACTTTCGCAAACAATGGGTTGTTGCTAGATATCTTGCCAAATTTCAATCTTTTACGAACATTAGAACTCGCAGTTTTTGGACCTTCACTTCCGAGAATTTACGGCCGCCATCAATTTTCCTTGTTCCAAGTCTTGAAAATTTGAGAAAATACTGTCATTTTTTCAAATGCCGCACGGGTTGAAATTGTAATAACAATTTATGAAGAAAATTGCACAAATTTGAGCTTAGGAGTGGAAGGACTGTAGACCTCTAAAGCGGCGCTTACCTTCCATATTGTAAAATGTAAATTTCTTCTCTAACCAGTTTTTAATGTTTTGTGTGTTGAAATATCTTATCAACTGAAATTAGAAACAAAGCATAAATTACTAAATGAAAACTTATTTAACAACTGAATAAACGACTCAGTTAAGTACCTCGCATTATTTAAAACGGCTCATTAATAACACTGAGGTAGGAAAATGTTTTCTGTGTAAATTCATGAAGAGGAGAGTGAACGTAATTTTTACTTTTTTTTTAGTAAAGCTTTGAGTCTTCGCCGTAAAGTACAGCTCGGAAACCAAGAGCGGGACCAAGAAATCCGGCTGGGGACCGAGTTCGAAAATGACCCAGAGGCCGAGGTGGGAACTGAGAACCGGAATGACCCAGAGGCCGAGGTGGGAACTGAGAACCAGAATGGCCCAGAGGCCGAGGTGGGAACTGAGAACCAGAATGACCCAGAGGCCGAGGTGGGAACTGAGCTCCAGACTGACCCAAAGGCCGAGCTGGGAAATGAGTTAGAGAATAATCAAAGGGCCGAGGTGAAGACGGAGCACCAAAATGACCCTCTGGGGACTGAGTTCGAAAATGAGAAAGAGGCTAACGTGGGGACTGAGCACCAGAATGACCCTGAGGCCGAGCTGGGGACTGAGGTCTAGAGTGACCTAAAGTTGAGTATGAGACTTACTTCAAGCCTGATCAAGAACATGATTGTAATTTTGACAATAAAGTACTTGTTTGAGCCGCAAAGCCGCCTGTAAACTAAGGATTATATTAAAAATAAAAACAGTACTTTTATGTAAATTCTATGTTGTTGGACTCTTGTCTTCAAAGAATAAGAGCTACACAACAGATAAGTTTTCACCCTACGGATAAGAATGTCTTTCGTCAAACATTCCCCTTGCTATGGAAAACTCCCCAGGAAAATTCTCAAATTTTTTATGACGTATTACTCCACTAAGATGGCTTACTACAGATTTGATGGACTACAAATTCTCACTCTTTTTAAATCGATCGGTCATTTAAGGGCGGTCGTTACCTGTAACTACCAATTCGTCAAAGAATTGTTGCTATCTAACCGCCATATTTTGCAAATTAGGCCTCCCAATGATAAGCTTTGTGCGCAGGTTCTTCCAGTGGAGACTCCAGCAAAAGGTTCAAAACACGACCATATTTGTTCAGTCATGTGACCAGAATAAAAGAAACGTTAAGACTTAGAAGCCATGCAAATCCGAACCTTTAAATCAGTGTCAATAGATTAAAAACTTCCAGGGTGATTAATGATACCTATGGGTTTTATGAATTCTCATTACCATAAACGTCATGTGGTGATAAATATCCGTATCAACAGACTTTCTACAGAAGCTTTCCTGTTTTACCTGTAAACAGTAATTCCATACATTACAAGGTAATTCAACTGAGTTGGCTCTTCCTCCGACGAAGGGCTAACGCTCGAAACATCGGTATTCGAATCTCTTTACGGTGGCTAATTCACATTGTCAATCCATTTGATACACCGTAGTTTCTTTTGAAACTTACTCTCTTTATTTAAGAGGGTATTGTTTATAACTAGTATATCAGTATTGCATAATGTTATGATATCACTACTGGTTCTCTGAAATAACAAGTTTCCAATCAACAAATTACTTGGTTCTTTGAAAAGTGTAAAAGCAAGATTGTCGGGGGTAGACGACCTCTTTTACAAATGGACAAACGCGTTCTTTTCTTTTGAAAACAGACGTCTGCTTTATTGCTCCTGGTGTACCGCTAACTTAAACAGCTATTACACTTCTCTGTCTAATGATTGTTCTCTCGCTCTTTTACGCCGAGCTGGACGGCACTTGTCAATCAAGTATCAAACTGACACCCACGCTTGCGTAACAACTTACACAGCCCCCGCGAGCCCCCGCATAACGGCACTGCGCTTGCGCACGAGAATCATTACCATATTTTCCTTCGACCGAAAACGAGAGTCGAAATCTTTTTTATTTCCCATTTTCTTTGTGATTCCAAAAGAGTCTGGCCAAAATAAAACAACGAGAGCAATATAAAAATTACGGGAAAAGTCTTTACAGAATAGAATGAAAATAATGTTACAGCAATACAGAAAAAACTCAAATAAAGATTGTTGTGCAATCGTTGTCAAACAACAACTCAGGCTTACTTATTGAGGAAGAAAGGCGGCCCTACTGGTTCCGCCTTTTCCATATTTAAATATTTAAGTAACCGGTAGTTTCAATTACAGGAACCCATACTGACACGTGTCATTTTTACATTGATGTACGTGTTACAAAGTCCTTTTGAATGAAACCGACTTTTACACGATTTTAATTAGCGCTTTACTAGGACACATATGTCCATTCTGCAACTTTCGCTAAAGAAATAAGGTTTGCTGTGTTTTTCACATTCAATTCAAGAAAATAAAACTTTACATTTAAGAATAAAACAGACCATCACAAACAATAAACTATACCAAGAAAATTGGTAATCCGTCTGGTCATTAGAATAAGCCTATTTAAAGATAACCATTCTTATTAAAATAACACCAGCGACAAAACTTAATGAAAACGTTCTCTTTTTAGGTAACCAGGAGTGATACCTTATTGCTTCATACACGTGATATCTAATAACAAAAATAATGAACGATAGGTTAGCAATATTTCAATATCAATATTTGTTAAATAATTATCGAGTTAGCTTAAAATGTAACTATAATTTGACAACAAACCGCTTCCTTATATGTTAAGCTGTTTCAATGGTCACTTTTCGTCGTCTTGGAGCTCAATAGGCCACTTTCGATATATTAAAGTTCAGCTTGATAGTGAGGCTTAGAGGACACAAACAAAAGAAATGAATAAACATGGTCATTCAATTTCCTTTGTTTGTGTCCTCTAAGCCTCGCCGCCATGCTGAATTTTAATATATCGAAAGTTGTCTATTGTAATCATGAAAGGGCCGATTATGATTCCGTTGGTAGCAGATGACAAACTTGCCTAGTATGCCCTACTCCAAAGCTTTCATACCTCATTTTTACTTGCAAAACGATCCATTTTGTATGTACAATCCGTTTTCTTAAAATGCCAAGTTTACGTGGCAATAAAAGTGCCTCTTGAATAATTTAGAGGCGTTTAAAATTTGCTCATTTCTCGTATTCTTGGAACACAAGTTTCATCAACAATCTAAGGATAATTTCCACCTTTACTAACAAATTGCAAATTTGTCTAATAAATCCTATACCTAATCACCTTTTGTCTGAGCTTGACATCTTTTGATCGTAATTTTCACCACTAGCACTAAAACTGAAATTGGGACATCCAATACAACGGTTGTATTGGATGTATTAAGTTACAGTAAAACACAAATTTTCACAAATTAGTTCCCTTGACAAATATTTTTTCCTAATGTAAAGATTAAAAAGCTTAAACCAACACAGCTAAGCACTGAAAACATTTCTGAACCAAAAAGATATTTGAATTCCCTTCATTAAAGCAGATGACGAACTTACTTAGTCGACCTTTCGTCCTTGCATTTTTGTCATCTTTCTAATTTTCACAAACACTGTTTGTTAGTCATTAATTCTGGATGGTCTTAAAGTTCCTTAAGGTTTCTAGCATAAGGAAGAATTTCAAGTTTTTCACCTTCTCTACAAGTACCGTAAGATATGACAGTTGCAACTTGAGCTTCACTAATATGAAATTTCAAATTTGCAGCTGTCAATTTCAAGTCGTATTCAACAATTTCATTATTAAGCCTAGTTAAATTAAGGCAAAGCAACAAAGAGCATTTCGATTTCCACAGGGAGCTAAGCTATTGAGAAGTTAGCACGATCTCGGAAGGAAGGAAAACCTTCAAGGAGAAAATTCTAGCGCGGTAAGTTTTCATTGGTAGACTTGTTGTATTTTTAATTTGCCTTCAATTAAACGCTCTCATTTCTAGGCAAACTAAAGAAAATCGCGAGTTTGTTTCGCTGCATCTCCGCATTCCGTTTGGTTTCGCAGAACACAGTAAGTCCACATTAAACGTTCAGTTTACAGAGAGCGCTTAACCAGAATCAAATCATTAAAGGACTCCTGTTACTCTTGGCTTCTATGTTAACATTTCGGCAGTTCTCTATCTCAGAGTCGCTTTCTCAGGAGGACAGCCGGTTTCGTAGCAAAGAAGGGGGAAGAATTTACACCGATTGACATCATTTTGCAACCGTGAACTATTTTTTCACAAGTATTTGTCTTATTTAATGTTTAAGATCTCTCTAAGGACCACCTACTCAAATTTGCTTAGGGCTGGTTTACACTAGCGAAGTGAGCGACGGAAGCGGAGTCGGAATCGGAAGAAAGTTCTGATCTAGTGTGAATCGACACGACGGAAGCGGAATCGCAAGCCTCGCTTTCAGCGTAACTATGTTTCTTTTTCCTCAGGTAACCTCTCAGCACACACAATGCTACGGTAATTAATACCCAAACGGAAAAACCCGAGAAAACTGCAGCCATACAACAGCATGATCCTGACTAACGAGAACGCCAAACAAAAAAACCTCGTTCCCAGGGCCTTCTCGTCGAAGATTTTCAAAATGGCGGATCGTCGAGAGAAGCTTCTCCCGACGATCCGCCATTTTTAAAATCATCGAGGAGCCCTGGGGACGAGGTTGCGCCAAACAAATGAAACTGTATTCACTTCTGCAATACATACCGGTCTGAAGTTTTATTTGTTTAGCGGCATTCTCCCATGCTAGCCTTTTTTGCTGCTGTCTTTGTGGTCCCTGTAGGACTTGTCATAAAGAACGGGGAACTGTCTCACAGCTTCTGCCAGTTTTTCCTCTAGAGCCGCCATTTTTTTTCTTGCTTCAAGTTTTAAAGGGACTTGTAATAAATGTTTTGATTGGCTGATAATTCCCCTTCTTATTCCGATAACGTTCACTTTGTTCTCACTGGATCGGAAGCGACGGAAGCGGAAGCGGAATCGGAAGATAAAGAAACTCTTCTGATCCTTCTGGCTCCGATTCCGTCGAGCTTCCGACTCCGCTTCCGATTCCGTCGCTAGTGTGAACCAGCCCTTAAAAATAATTTTGCCTGAAACCCTGGCAAATGAAAGACTTTACCAAGGTTAGAATAAAAACAGATTTGGTTTGATTTGAAATGATTTTCTCGTCGCGTCAGAAGCCATTTGATATTTCGCCTCGTCTGGGCTCGTCGCGCCGTCTCCAAAAGCATAAAATTGGCATTTTTCGTGACGCCGTGAAATATTTCATTCGCAACATCTATCTATAATGAGTCTTTAATATGTCATTTTGCTCATAGACCTTTCTATTAACACTATTAATCGCCATCGACCGCCGATGGCTGGAAATGGCCTTCATTTAGAAGCATTTTTTTAAAAATGTGGGACCTAGCTGAAACCTCTAGTCTACACAGCGGCAAAGTGTAGTCCTTTATCGACAAAAATATTCAAATGCCCTTGGACGATTTCAGTATTTCAAAAGTTATGGCCGATTGTATCAGCACATGTACGAGCATTTCCGACATTCAAGCCTATATCAAAATCGACCTATGCTTCGAAACTTAGGTTTATTTCCAACTCCAGTCATTTTCTAAGCCTTCACGTTCTTGAATTTAATAGCAGTGTCAGCAAATAGGTAGGTTTTGCCTAATTCGAAACTTGAGCACGGCTTTTTCGAGTTTCTTGGAAGCGAACAAAGCTCGACTCCATGGCCACATTTTGGGCTAAAATACCCATCGAAACATCGTTTCAGAGCTGGATTTCTTCAAGAATCAAATAAAAAACTATCCAAGTCTGCTATCAAGGAGAAAATCGAGTTTTAAAGGCTTAATTAAATGTTGAGGAAATCACCCCGTTTAGATTGCTGGCAGATCAGTACTGGGTACAATCAGCGGTCTCCTATTTTTTTTGTGTGGACCTCCGTGGAAACAGCATCACATCGATACCCATCTTCCAGCGATCTAGACGGGACGATTCCTTCAAAATTTAAGTCTTCAAAGCTCGATTTTCTCCTGGATACCCGGCCATACCTAGTTTGTTATCGAGTCGAGCTTTGTTCGCTTCCAAGAAACTCGACGAAGTCGTGTTTTGAAGCAGGTAAGCGGCAGTTATAATAAAATCTAGTTGGATGGGTCGATAGGCTTGAATGTCGGAAATGCTCGTACATGTGCTGATACGAACGGCCATAACTTTTGAAATACTGAAATCGTACAGAGGTTTTTTTGCCGATAAAGGACTACACGGCTGTGTAGACTAGGGGTTTCGGATCATGTGTATTTTGTGCACCCCTCGGCCGATATATCGGTCGACATATCGACCGACATTCGACCGATGTATCAGTCGACATATCGGTCGAGTGTCACGACCGAGATATATCGGTCGACATATCGACCAACATATCGGCCGAGTGTCGGTCGACATATCGACCGATACGTCGGTCGATATGTCGACCGACATTTCTCGGTCGACATATCGACCGGCACTCGACCGATATATCGGTCGGCATATCGACCGACACTCGACCGATATGTCGGTCGACATATCGGTCGAGAGTTGGTCGATATGTCGACCGATATATCGGTCGAGGGGTGCACAAAATACACATGATCCGAGGTTTCAGCTAGGTTCCAAGTTTTAAAAATTAGCTTCTAAATAAAGGCCATTTCCATCGAATTTCCAGCCATCGTTCGATTGCGATTTATAGTGTTCAGTAACATGCTTGATTTCGTCTTGCCACTTAATTTAAGAAAAAATTGGTTATGTCCGGGTCGGACATTTAAAGCGGCGATTTGGCGTGGATACCAGAAACATCCTTCATAACTCAACGATTTTAATGACAACGTAGGGAATCGTTTGACATTAACACAACCAGCGATGTCGACCTTTCGTCTGTATTACCACTTTTTGACAAGCCTTCAAAACCTAAGAAACATGACAAACATTAGCTAGCGAATCGAAACTGGAAACAGAAACTAGCCAACAACTCACCATATGATGAAAGACGGCATAAGCAAACAGAATTCACAACTAAGCGTTCTTCTCCCACGTGCGCCCGGAAAATCAGGAACCACGGAACGTACTTAACATTAACGATTTGTTGAGGAATAGCCTCAACAGGTTAGTCTCTTAAAAAAACTAGAAAGGTTTATGAGCAAACTGACATAAGACTCATTACTAGATGTTGCGAATGAAAACTTTTGGAGACGGCGCGACGGGCCCTGACGAGACAAAATATCAAATGGCTTCTGACGCGACTAGAAAATCATTTCAAATCAAACCAAATCTGTTTTTATTCTAACCTTGATAAAGTCTTTTATTTGCCAGAGTTTCAGGCAAAATTATTTTTAAGCGAATTTAAGTAGGTGGTTCTTAGAGAGACAACCTCTTAAGAGTGTAGTTTCTCTTATTTATAGCCTTCTAATTTTGTCAGGAAACAATAAGAAATCGGTGGACAATTTGTTTCGAATATTGCATTTAGACTCTATGGTTGAGTACCTATAGGACGTATACAAAACATGGACCGGGGTCCATGGACCACCCTATGGACCTGGTCCATGGACCACCCCTAATTTTCAACAGGAAATCGCCCATGTTAATATGAAAATTTACCGGAGGTCAGGGTATGAAAAACACAGACTCGTATTTATTGCTTACGTCCTTGAGGGTTTGTCTCGTAACCGCGGGTTAGAGGGTTAGCGGCTTTACCGGGGGAAGTACAGCAAAGTCTTGCGACTGTACATAGCTTGCAATACAGACGTACTTTGTGGGTACTAGCAGTAAATAATCACCTGATTTTTGGATCGTTTCAAGGCAGTTGCCATCTTGGATGAGGGAGCGCGAAGGGCTGGAGCGAGTTATGTTATTCGGCAACCTACCCTCTCTAAGGTCACGCTTCGTTCAATACGAAAACTGAATACATTCTTGCTCTCCCATTAAATTTACAAGCTGGAATGAAAATGTTGAGGGTAGAAATGCACTAGATCTTCTGTATCTCAAATCGAGTTTGTGGTCTTCCCATTTATGGGGTGCGATCCCAAAGCAGCTGCTCAAGGACGTAAGCAATAAATATGAGTCTGTGTTTTTGCTCAAGCCTGACCTCCGGTAAATTTTCATATTAACAGGGGCAATTTCCTGTTGAAAATTAGGAGTGGTCCATGGGGTGGTCCATGGACCAGGTCCATGGCGTGGTCCATGGACCCCGGTCCATGTTTTGTATACGTCCCTACCTGTATCACAGCAGGAGTCCTGATCACAGATAATCCCTGCAATCTTTTCCATGGATTAGGAAAGAACGGAGTGCTTGGAAAATTGGAAAAGAGTGTGCTATGGTATAGGGGTGGGGCGTGGTGATGAGTGTGGGAGAATTGGAAAAAGACGAAAAGAACAAAGATATTCACCCTCACACTTACGCAACAAAATCGCATGTATGGCAGGCTGGGTACCTTTTTGTAGTGTTCTAAACACGATTCTGTTTATTTGCAGCAAAGAAGTAATATGAAAGGTGCTTTTGTCATTTTCCTGGCGATCTACTTAATTGCCTTTTGTCTGGAAGGCAGGTTTGTACATTTCCCACGCCCTGGGACCCTTTGAGAGGAGAGCCGGATCATGTCCTCGAACAGTGGCTAGTAACTGAGCCTATATGCGCACGCATTGAATTAAAATGCTGCTTTGATGAACTTCTCAATATCCTCTTTTGGACACTTTCGTAAACAATGGCTCTTTCATAGATATCTCACCGAATTTCAATGATCTATTACGAACATTAGAACTCGCGGTTTTTCAAGTATTATATCTGAGAATTTACGGACGCCATTAATTTTCCTTGTTCCAAGTCTTGAGTATTTGAGAAAATGATGTCATTTTCTCCAAAATGCCGCATGGGTCAAAATTATAATAACAATGTAGAAAAATGCACGAATCTATGAACCAAAGTTTTTTTCTAGGAAAGACCTATTGTGTTCGAAAATTTAAAAATCTTGGTATGGGTATCTGGAAGTTAATCATAGTGGCACTTTAAAATGTCTGCGATGAACTTTCCCTACGAAAAAAATCAAAACACTGACTGAAAACAAGCCTAGAAGTGGAAGGACTCTAGACCTCTAAAGCGGCGCTTTATTATTATCATCATCATCATCATCATCATCATCATCATCATCATCATTATTATTATTATCATTATTATTATCATTATTATCATTATTATTATTATTACCTTCTATATTGTAAAATGTAAATTTCTTCTCTAACTAGTTTTTCAAGTTTTGTCAGTTGAAACAACTAATCAACTGAGTTAATGACTAAAGCATAAATTGCTAAATAAAAGCTTATTTAACAACTGAATAAACGACTTTAAGTACCTCGCATTATCTAAACCTCTCGTTAATAAAAGATAGGAAAATGTTTTCTATGTAAATTTATGAAGAGGAGAGTGAACGTAATTCCCATTTTATTTCAGTGAAGCTTGGTTCAAGCCTATTCCTGCAAGACAGTTAAGAAACCAAGGGCGGGAACAGAAAATCCGCGATCGGATCAATACTGAATTGATGTCTGAACATGATACAGACCTAAAAACTGAGTTTGAGAATGACCCGGAGGCGGAGATGAGGACTGCGCACCAGAATGACCCGGAGATTGAGCTGGGGAATGAGTTCGAGAATGATTCTGAGGCCGAGTTGGGGACTGATCTCTAGAGCGACTTAAAGTTGAGTGTGGGACTGAATACAAGGATCAAGAGCATGATTATAATGTTGACGATAAAGAAGTCGTTTTAGCCGCAAGACCATCTGCAAACTAAGGATTGAAAATAAAAACAGCAATAAAGTTCTTATTGGACTCTTATCTTCAAAGAAAAAAAAACTACACAATTAGTTTCCACGATACAGATAAGAATGTGCCCCTTCGTCAAATATTCCTCTGGCTATGGAAAACTCGCCAAGAAAATTCTCAAGAAATTATTTTAATGACGTATTTCTCCACTTAAGGTGGCTTACTGCAGTATTAATTGATGGATTATAACAGTACAAATTCTCACTCTTTTGAATCGATCGGTCATTTAATGGCTATGTTACTTAACTGCCAATTCGTCCAAGAATTGTTGCTAGGGGAAGTATCTAAACCGCCATATTCTGAAAACAAGGCCTCCCAATTATAAGCTTTTTGCGCAGGTTCTTCCAGTGGAGACTGCTGCAAAAGGTTCCAAACACGACCATATTTGACCAGTCATGTGACCAGAATAGAAGAAACCCATACGTGGGGTCAAAATCGAGGTTAACATATTTCTAATTCATAAGAAAAATCGAAACTCGATCATACATACATACATACATACATAAGCTTTATTTATACACGGTATCAATTTCATATAAAATATGCTCTTCCATCGAGCCGTGTGTAACTTAAAATATTAAATAACCATTCATAAGTAATCTAAAACGAGCACTATTTCTACTAAAACATCCTCCCCTTTTCTTCCAAGTTTTAGGATTACAAATTTTAAACGCACACTTTGGGACTGGAGCTGGTTACGCACATCGAAATAATACCTTTTTTTAAGTAACAGCAGATCTCTTATGATAAAGTTCTTTGTAATCCGATCCGAGACAGTTCAAACAATGAAGGATGCCGCATAGGTCAAAATTATAATAACAATGTAGAAAAATGCACGAATATATGAGCCAAAGTTTTTTCTAGGCAAGGCCTATTGTGTTCGAAAATTTAAAAATCTTGGTACGGGTATCTGGATGTTAATCATAGTGGCACTTCAAGGACGTTCGCGCTAATTGTTTCTGCGCATCCTTACTGCGCACGCAAATACACATGCCACGTCATGCATGAGCGCGCGCGTTGAGTCAAAATAAACAAATGATAGGGCAGATGGCCATTGCTAGAGCTTTGCCTGGATTTAACGATCTTGGACGTTCAGTGACCCCAATTTTTCTTTCGATGGTACATTTTCTCTACTGATTTTCTACGTTTAGGGAAAAAATGAAGAAAATCTATCGACTAGAAGTTTGAATTTTTGGTAAAATGCACCATCGAATTCCGTTCTTATTAGCTCTTCGTGTATCTGTGCGGCGATTTCAAATGCCTCTTACAGGGTTCAATTTTGGGAAAACATTAGTAACATTTGGAATTATTTATGCAACAGACCCACTTCTACAAAATATGACTATGATCGTTTTCCTCCGTTGACTCACCTTCGATATTTTTAACTATAAACCCATATACTGGACAATTTTTCGAAATCAGTATAGTTTACCACACGCTTTATCTCTGAAACGAAGACGGTGACCCCCAATTTTTTTTGCATTTCTGGCACAACTAACTCATTATCTGCCTGCAGTAAAACTTAAAAAACTGCTATCGACGGGAAAATTTTCGCGCGAACGTCCTTAAAATGTCTGCGATGAACTTTCCCTTCGAAAACAATCAAGACACTGACTAAAGACAAGCCTAGAAGTGGAAGGACTCTAGACCTCTAAAGCGGCGCTTACCTTCTATATTCTAAATTGTAAATTTCTTCTCTAACTAGTTTTTCATGTTTTGTGAATTGAAATAATTAATCAACTGAGTTAATGACTAGAGCACAAATTGCTAAATAAAAACTTATTTAAGAACTAAATAAACGACTTTAAGTACCTCACATTATCTAAACCTCTCGTTAATAAAAGGTAGGAAAATGTTTTCTATGTAAATCAATGAAGAGGAGAGTGAACGTAATTCCCATTTTATTGCAGTGAAGCTTTGTTACCTTATTCAGTAAAGGTCAAAAACCGTCGGCGGAAACGGAAAATCCGTGATCAGATCAATACTGAGTTGAAGTCTGAAGATGATACAAACCTAAAAACTGAGTGTGAGAATGACGCAGAGGCTGATTTGGGGACTGAGCACCAGAATGACCCTGAAGCTGAGCTGGGGAATGAGTTCGAGAATGACCCGGGGGCCGAGCTGGGGAATGACCTCTAGAGCAACTTAAACTGAGTTCAAGGATCAAGAGCATGATTATAATTTTGACGATAAAGAAGTCATTTGACGTCTGTAAACTAAGGATAGAAAATAAAAACAGCAATTAAGTTCTATGTTGTTGGACTTTTATCTTCAAAGAAAAAAGAGCTACACAATTAGTTTCCACGGTACTGATAAGAATGTGCCCCTTCGTCAAACATTCCTCTGGCTATGGAAAACTCGCCAGGAAAATTCTCAAAGAAATTCTTTTAATGACGTATTTCTCGACTTAAGGTGGCTTACTGCAGCTTTGATGGATTATAACAGTACAAATTCTCACTCTTTTGAATCGATCGGTCATTTAATGGCGATGATACTTAACTACCAATTCGTCGAAGAATTGTTGCTAGGGAAAACATTTAACCGCCATATTCTGAAAACCAGGCCTCCCAATTATAAGCTCTCCGCGCGGGGTTCTTCCAGTGGAGACTGCTACAAAAGGTTCCAAACACAGCCATATTTGACCAATCATGTGACCAGAATAGAAGAAACCAGTTAAGACTTAGAGTGCCACTGTGATCAAATTTTTACCTCTTGACTTTTTAGGTGGATCACAAAAAATTTACAATAGAATGAAAACGCCGCTTACCGTTTGCAAATAACTGCATTAGTTCCGGAGATATTTAAGTTTGAAGAATATGTGAAATATGCAAATGAGATGACTGATGACGTTATTTACTCAACCCAATTTTACATCGTGTATATAAATAGAGCTATCTTGGCCAATTTGTGGTGCAGAGCATTGAATCTTGGCAGGCTAACAGTTCTAAAGAAAACACACCTATGGCTATAAAACATTTTGTTCCCATGGCAACTCACTCTTTTCTAGTCCCCACCCACTTGATTTCATTATGTACTGAGTGGTTTTCAGTCCGAAAAGGCCACAAACCCAAGCAAACATATTTATATGCTTGTTGGATCATGTATATCAGGCACCATTTGTAAATATGAAAATGGCCGAATGCCAAAGGTGGCCAGAAATGTCTTTAATACTGGGGAGGTCCTGAACAAGTATGTTGCTATGGTAACAAAACTGTTAAGCTCAAATTGTGGAGAACATTTAGTAGAATCTTACTGCAAAGAATCAAACATTTCTGATACAAATTGGCTGAGATATCCTTTTTCATCATATTTGATCAAAATTTGGTTGAGTGTATGACGTCATCACTTGGCTAATTTGCATATTTTAAAAACTTGAATATCTCTGGACCAAAAAGAGATGTTTAAAATAGTAAACTGCACTAAAACCAAGTTTTCCCTTGATAATAACAATAAAGAGTAGATAAATATTTGAAAACAATGCATTATAATTGTCAAGTTTAAAATATGAATTTTATTATTTTGCAGCAAAATCATACCAATTGATTCCAAGTTGAAAAATACCAAATTCCTTTCCAAGTTCTTTACATATTTTCGAAGCCGATCTCTGCGAGTTCGGTGAATTGTTACACCAAGAACGATTTTTGCCATATCACAATGATCCTTAATTTGGGGATATTTTGAAAGCTATGATCCGTCACATGGTCAATAGACCTCTATAGCTGTGTTGTTTGTTGCCTCATTTCAGATCCTGTGATGATACTCTTGAGAATTCTTGCTCTCATATTTTCAAATTGTAACGTTGGTATGAATTAATAATTTTAAGATGGATAAAGGTGCAGTTCTCTAGAGATTTTTGCTCTCAACCTCAAGAGGTGAAAGCCGGAGACACATCAAACTTAATTGCATGTTTTGTGCTGACACCTAACTCCCACTGGGAACGAGCACAACATATATCACCATGCAGTTGATTTGATTCAAGCCAGTCCGCGTATTGATCCGCACAACGCCTTATCAAGCCCCAAGTTTAACGGTAAGTTTAAAATTCATTCCTTGATGCCTCTCCGTTTATCTATGGAAATGGCAGTTTATGCCGTATCAGTTATGCATAGTTTAATGGTTAAAACTACCTACCAAATAAGGGATACACGACTACATGCCATTAAGGGTTGACGAGTGTCCATGTTTCAGGTCTTTTCATTCGGTTCTCTTGCTTGGCGTGTTTCTAGAGCTAAACATGTTCAAAATACTTGCTTGAAGTGCGCTAATGTGATTATTTATGTTCCATTCGAGTTTTCATATGTGCGCCACACCCTTCAGCTCTTCCCACGAAGACATTCCTTTGTCTTGTCACGGTTATGAAACAAAATGACGGTTTGCGAAAGAAACTGACCTTCAGTATCTTTAGCCTTGAGATACCGAAGTCTTATTACAATTAAGGAAGTAGTTTCTCTTATTTTATAGCCTTCTAATTCTGTCAGGAAACAATAAGAAAAT
>JAHPZR010025465.1:40000-42805 GCA_019787425.1 Platygyra sinensis
CGCAAAGAACAAAGATATTCACGTGCACGCTTAAGAGGCTGTCTCTCTAAAAACCGACCACTGATTTTACTTCGAAAATTCGATTTTTCTCATAAGCTGGGATTTTAAAGCCCTTACCTAGTTAATCACTAAAATGAGTTTCATTTGATTAAAAATTGTAATTGAATTTTCCTAGGCTTAGTTAAAGTTCGGTCCGCTGGACTCAAGTTGCATGCCTGCCGAAACTGGAACAATAGCACATATTGCCGTCGCTCTAAAAAAATTAATATTCGCTCAAAAGTCCCAATTCTTTTTTTAAACTATAGACATATCACAGCAGTTTGTTTAGCCATGTTGCAATTATAATTCAATGTTGTTCCTTCAACGGCTGAAAGCAGATTTTCTACCCGTTAAATCGAGTTTTGAACCAAACACGAAAATAGCGCTACTTTGAAGGCGCGTTTTAAAAATGTGGCACCTGTTTGAAACCGCTGAACTACATGAATAGAAAGTATAAATGACACTTAATTCAAAACAATAATATAATTTGTCTGCCCACTAGGTTTTCAAAACTAACGACCGCTTAAAGTTCGGGAAATTTTGAAAATACTTCAGTGAGTAACTGCATACTCGCCTTCGTGAAGTGCTCCTATAAATTCACCTAAATCTCTTACCTGGCTTTAAGATTAAAGTTTTGGTCCTTTGTAGCAATCCTTGAATCCTAGGTAGCATTAAAACTGCCAGCTTTTCCTTCCAGCAGTAGGTTTGTATACAAGGTACATTTATACGTTCCTGATCTGTGTCGAGCGTGACAGTCACATACTTCCGTGTTCTTTGTATTGCTGACCATTGTTTTCCTCGAAGTCGGTTTAATCATGTAGAGTCCTCTTAAAAGGTTTGTAGAAGCACTCTTTTGAACAACTTTCGGCACACATACAAGTGTGAACAGTAAACGGTGATCAGGGGATCCACAGAAGGATTCATAAATGTCACGGCCATTTTGTGTTTACAACGGGTGTTTTCGTTCTCAATCTTCGCGTGAGTATCACAACCTGATTCCCGTGATACAGATTGGGAACTAATTTAGGGTGCCTTTCTTTAAGAAAATCCAAGATCCGAAAGAATCCGAAAATGCATTTTGCGTTTCTTTACTAAACAGATCAGTCCTATATATACCTCGGATCATGGTGTGTCAAAGGAACTGAAGTATCCACTCTGGAGGGTAGTACAGCGGGGTCTCTGTCACGGTTAACGAACGGAAAAAATAGAGGATCACGGATCACTAATATAAATATGTCGTTTTTTCGAATCACGGAAATAAGCACGTAAGATACTCTTGATAATAACCTATCTAGAAAGAGTGTTTGAAGAAAGCAAATTACTGAAAGGCTTAATCAAGGCTCCATATTGCAAATCGCATACCTAAGTCACCCTCGACAGACGACTCTAACCATTCGACTCAAATAGAGTGGTAAAATCAGGAGTATCGGTTTGTACTCCAAGGTCCTCACGAGTCACGCAAAACCTTCAAGTCACAAATCACGAAGAATAATTTCCTAAATTCACGTTTCAAGGAAAATTAAATCAGCTAACCACTCATCACGAGAATACCCCCGTGCGACCCTCACTCCGGGAGTGGATTCTTCGGTTCTTTTGACGCACCATGATCCGAGAGATATACGATTGATCTGTTTGGTAAAGAAACGCAAAATTCATTTTCGGATTCTTTCGGATTCCCGATTTTTATTGACCATGAAGTTCTGACCCAGATTCTATTAAAGAAAGGCACCCTAAATAAGTTCCCAATCTGTATCACGGGAATCAGGATGTGATGCTCACGCGAAGATTGGGAACGAAAACACTCGTTTTAAACACAAAATGGCCGTGACATTTATGAATCCTTCTGTGGATCCCCTGATCACCGTTGAGTTTTCATACTTGTATGTGTGCCGAGAGTTGTCCAAAAGAGTGCTTCTACAAACCTTTTAAGAGGACTCTACATGATTAAACCGACATCGAGGAAAACAATGGTCAGCAATACAAAGAACACGGAAGTATGTGACTGTCACGCTCGACACAGATCAGGAACGTATAAATGTACCTTGTATACAAACCTACTGCTGGAAGGAAAAGCTGGCAGTTTTAATGCTACCTAGGATTCAAGGATTGCTACAAAGGACCAAAACTTTAATCTTAAAGCCAGGTAAGAGATTTAGGTGAATTTATAGGAGCACTTCACGAAGGCGAGTATGCAGTTACTCACTGAAGTATTTTCAAAATTTCCCGAACTTTAAGCGGTCGTTAGTTTTGAAAACCTAGTGGGCAGACAAATTATATTATTGTTTTGAATTAAGTGTCATTTATACTTTCTATTCATGTAGTTCAGCGGTTTCAAACAGGTGCCACATTTTTAAAACGCGCCTTCAAAGTAGCGCTATTTTCGTGTATGGTTCAAAACTCGATTTAACGGGTAGAAAATCTGCTTTCAGCCGTTGAAGGAACAACATTGAATTATAATTGCAACATGGCTAAACAAACTGCTGTGATATGTCTATAGTTTAAAAAAAGAATTGGGACTTTTGAGCGAATATTAATTTTTTTAGAGCGACGGCAATATGTGCTATTTGTCCAGTTTCGGCAGGCATGCAACTTGAGTCCAGCGGACCGAACTTTAACTAAGCCTAGGAAAATTCAATTACAATTTTTAATCAAATGAAACTCATTTTAGTGATTAACTAGGTAAGGGCTTTAAAATCCCAGCTTATGAGAAAAATCGAATTTTCGAAGTAAAATCAGTGGTCGGTTTTTAGAGAGACAGCCTCTTAA
>JAHPZR010025467.1:0-52234 GCA_019787425.1 Platygyra sinensis
TTTATTGTGTCCTAAACACAGTTTTTGTTATTTACAGGAAGTGAAACAATGTGAGACTAGCTTTTGTTATTTTCCTGGCTATCTGCATTGCCTTTTCTCTGGAAGGCAGGTTTGTATGTTCACCCGCGGCCTGGAAACATGGGGGACTGAGGAGAGCCGGCTCATGTCCCCGAACAGCGGCTACTAATTAAGCCTGTATGCGCACGCATTGAATTAAAATGATATGCTATGACGAAATTCTCGATATCCACTTCTTGGCACTTTCGTAAACAATGGCTCGTTGCTAGATATCTTGCCCAACTTCAATCTATTATGGACATAAGAAGTCGCGGTTTATGAAGTGTTATTTCCGAGAATTTACGGGCACCATTAATTCTCCTTGTTCCAAGTCTTGAGAATTTGAGAAAATGTCATTTTCTCAATGTATGGGTATCTGGAATTTAATCATAGTGACACTTTAAAACGTCTGCGATGAACTTTCTCTACGAAAAAATCAAATCACTGACTAAAAAGAAGCCTAGTAGTCGAAGGACTCTGGACCTCTAAAGTGGCGCTTACTTTTTAAATTGTAAATATTTTCTTCTCAAACTAGCTTTTCATTTTTTTTGTGTGTTGAAATTACTAATTACCTGAGTTAACGAATAAGGCATAAATTACTAAATTAAAACTAATTAACTGAATGAACGATTTTAAGTACCTCGTATCTAAACCTCTCATTAATAAGAGGTAGGAAAATGTTTTCTACGTAATTTATGAAGACAGGAACCCATATGATGGGCTCCTGATGAAGAGGAGAGTGAACGTAATTCCATTTTATTTCAGTGAAGCTTCGCGTCGTCGTCGTCGTCGTCGTCGTCGTCGTCGTCGTCGTCGTCGTCGTAGATATACCCTCAGAAATCGCGAGAAGGACCAGGAAATCCGTGATCAGATCAATACTGAGCTGAAGACTGAACTTGATACAGACCTAACAACTGACATTAAAAATGACCCGGAGGTTGAGCTGGGGACTGAGTTCGAGAATGACCCAGAGGCCGAGCTGAGAACTGAGCACCAGAATAACCCAGAGGCTGAGTTGGGGACTGAGTTTGAGAATAACCCGGAGGCTGATTTGGGGACTGAGAACCAGAATGACCCTGAGGCTAAGCTGGGGACTGAATTCGAGAATGACCCAAAGGCCGAGCTAGGAACTGAGTTCGAGAATGACCCGGAGGCCGAGATGGGTACTAAGCACCAGAATGACCCAGTGGCTGAGCTGGGAACTGAGTTCGAGAATGACCCTGAGGCTAAGATTAAGACGGGCAATAAGCACCAGAATGACCCGAAGGCCGAGCTGGGAAGTGAGTTCGAGAATGACCCGGAGACCGAGCTGGGGACTGATTTCTAGAGTGACCTAAGTTGATTGTGGGACTGAATTTAAGGATCAGGAACATAATTATAATTTCGACGATAAAAAAGGCTGTTTGAGCCACAAGGCCGTCTGTAACTAAGCATTGATAATAAAGACAGAACTTGAATGAAATTTCTATGTGGTTGCGCTCTGATCTTCAAAGACAAAAAAGCTACACAATTAGACGTCAAACCACGGATTAAGAATGTACCCCTTCGTCAAACGTTCTTCTGGCCAACTATGGGAAACTCGCTAGGGAAAATTCTCAAGAATTTTTTCATGACTTATTCCTCTACTCAAGGTGGGGGCCGGGGGTACACGAGAAGGCTGTTTTTACGTCACTTAACACGGCCTTTCTGCCAATATCTCGGTCACGTTTCAAGCAACGCTAAATCTCTCTGCTTATTTCATCAACCAATGTTTGCGTTTGTGTAAATATTTAAGCATTTTGGAAAAGAGAAATTTTTTCTCAAAGGTTAGGTTAAATTGAGAAAAAAACGAAATGTTGAAGATTTGATGGATTTGGAAAATTGAAATTTGAAGTGAAGAATTAGTAAATGGACATCTCGTGGGTTGGACTTTCCTCAGTGAACTCTGGACCCACCTTGTCCCATCTCATTAACTCATTCAAACGTATTCCAAAACTCACCACAATGTTTATGGAAAATATTTGTGGTATGCAAGCCTGTAGATTACGTTCTTTGTTATCTTTGTGCAAAGTGTGAACAAAATTTAACTTAATCAAACAACCGTAAATGTCCAGAAAGGTAGACAAAACGAACAAAATTTTCCTGGAAAATTTAGTGACAAAAATCCTGATGAGTTGAAAGAGAAAAAATTCACTATTTCCAGGAAAGTTGTTATCGAAAACTAAACATTATTTTATTTTTTATCTCAGTTAACGCCCGTCACGAAAGCAAGTAACCAAGGCAACAGCACATCTCTCGTAATAAACTTCTTTGTAATCTGATCCAAAACAGTTAAAACAATGAAGATGCTTCTAAAGAAGATCAGTCGCCAATTCAAGAAGTATAACTTAATATAAAAGAAGGCATACTTTGATCTTTATCAAAATAGGAAAACACAGCGGAGAAACCTAGTCTTAAGTAATCTTCTTAATATTTTGAAATATTCCGTGTTCATTTTATAGGTGCTTTAATTGATTAACTAATTGATGCTTCCTGCACCAAAAACAAGTTTTCCCTTGATAATAATAAAAAAGAATAGATAGACATTTGGAATGCTTTATGGTTGGATTTATATTGTTTACCACGTTTTGCTTACCTTTGGATGCCGGGTATTGTTATTCGAAAGCATTGACCTGACTGAATGTACTATTCAGGTCAAACGGATGCATCGTAACTGTCCAGTTTCACTTAAAATATGCATTTTACTATTTTAAAGCATAATGGTAATTGATCAATAATGATTTTTAAAAGAATAAGCAAGTGAATATTAAAGTTAAAAGCCGACATTTCAACGTCATCGTGACACCATTCTCAAGGCAAAGTGAATAAATAATGCGAAGGTTTTTTGATTTCTATAGCCTCTACAAATTAGCCTAACAACAAAGGATCACAAGTTCGTCAAGTGAATACCTTTGCGCAAAATGGAATCTGTTTGCACGTTTCAGGGAGGGTTTTAGTTTTCTTATAAAAAGCATCTCCTTAATTAGGCAATCAAATTTGTTAGTACATTTACTAAGCATGTGAAATTTCAACCTATCATGTCAAATATATTTCCTTTAGTTGATCATTTAAATTTTGTAACCGTTTTATCCATATTGACTTAGCTTCAGTGTAGCCCCTGAGGAAGGTTAGTCCTGTCTAACCGAAATATTGGGCGTTAAATTTAACATTTTAGCCGTCCGGTCAGCCTTTCAATTGGTTTTTTAGTTTATTTTTCACTGCTGATCCTGATCTAACCAAGATCCGGCTTCACTCCGCTGCTGTTTGGACAAGTGATCCTTGCATTACAGTTTACTCTGTAGCTTGAGTTGTTTGTTGCCTCATTTCAAACCATCTGATGATACTCTTAAGATTACTTTCTCGCATATTTTCAAATTGTAAAGTCTGTAAAGTGTTAAAATGGATAACAACTCTCTAGAGATTCGTACTCTCAATTAACCTGAAGAGGTCAATCCCAGAGGAGTATCAAACTTAATTGCACGGTTTCCACTGACGCTTAACTCCCACTGGGAACGGGCACAACACACAACATATATCACCATGCAGTTGATTTGAAGTCAGTTCGCACATTGATCCGCACAGTGGAGTAACGCCTTATCAAGCCCCAAGTTTAACGGTAAGTTAAAAAGTCATTCCTTGATGCCTCTCCGTTTATCTATTGAAATAGCTGTTTATTCAACATCAGTTATGCATGCTTTAGTAGCTAATACAACCTAAAAATTGGAGATTTACGACCGCATGCCATTATAGGTTGAGTGCACCGGCAGAAGGACTTCAATCCCCGCGTCTCCAGTTATACAGGTCTTTTCTTTCGTTTCTCTTTTTTGGTGTGTTTCTAAAGCTAAACGTGTCTAAAATGCTTGCTTATAGAGCGATAATATGATCATTTTTGCTCCATTCGATTTTTAAGATCTACACTTGTCTACATCCCTTAGTTCTTCCCTCGAAGACATTTCTTTGTCTTGTCACGGTTATGAGCCGAAATAATGTTTTATTGACCTTCAGTATCTCCAGACAGAGATACGGCTTTGTTCAAAGGCTTATTTCAAGGGTACAGTCTCTCTTATTTATAGCCTCCTAATTTTGTTAGGAAACAATAAAAAATCAGTGTAGAATCCGTTTCGGATATTGCGTTTAGCTCAATGGTTGACTACTTGGCATGCCTCTGCCACGATCGTTCGCTTTTTGTTGTATCACTGATAATCACTGCAATCTTTAAATTTCATTACAAATCCAACATTTCAGTTTCCATGAGTTGGGAAAAGAAGGAAGGGCTGGGGAATGAAGAAAGAGTGTACTCCGGTGTAGGTGTAGGGAGAATGGGAAAAAGAGTAAAAAATCCTCCTCGCTTCCTTTATACACAAAGAACAAAAACATCCAATTGCACGCTTAACCAGCAAATCGTATGTATGTCAGGCTAGGTATCTGTTTATTGTGTCCTAAACACAGTTTTTGTTATTTCCAGGAAGAGAACCAATATGAGACGTGCTTTTGGCATTTTCATAGCGATCTGCTTCATTGTTTTTTCTCTGGACGGCAGGTTTGTATATTTTCGCTTGTCTCTTGGGTGCGGTTCCCGATGGGCTGGAAGATACCAGTCTAGATGGGAAAGTCTAGACCGCTCTCAAGATCGATTTCAGCCAATCAAATTCGTGAATTCGGTAGTTCCCAGTCTATGTGGGACACTTCTATATAATAAACCTGAATAAACTGATTAAATGGTAAAAAATAAATTAATAAAAACTAAATGAAAGCTTATAGTCCACATGAAATATTATCTTGAAATAAAAGACTTATAGCTACGGACCTGGTATCCAAATAATCTCTTATTAATTACAGGTTTGAGAATATTTTCTTTCTGTTTTCTGAGCATGAGGAGAAGAGTGACCGTAATTTCCATTTTATTTCAGTGAAGCTTGGCGTCGCCGTCGTCGTCGTCGTGTTCCAGGAGATATAGATAGCAGTAAACGCGGTGAGCGTATCCAGGAAATCCGTGATCAGATCATTACCGAGCTGAAACCTAGCCATGATACAAACCTAAAAACTGAGTTTGAAAATGACCCGGAGGCTGAGCTGGGGACTGAGTTCCACAACGACCCGAAAGCCGAGGTGGGGACTGAGTACCAGAATGACCCAGAGGTTGAGCAGGGGACTGAATTCAAGAAAGACCCGGAGGCCAAACCGGGAGCTGAGCACGAGAATGACCAGGAAGATAAGCAGGGGACTGAGTTCAAGGATAAAAGTCATGATTATAATTTTGACGATATAGAAGTTGTTTGAGCTGCAAGGCCGTCTGTAAACTAAGGATTGAAAATAAAAACAGATTATCTTTTTATGCAAGTTCTATGTAGTTGGACTATTATCTTCAAAGAAGCAAGGGCTACACGATACTGATAAGAATATGTCCCTTTGTCAAACATTCCCCTGGCTATGGAAAACTCCCCAGGAAAATTCTCAAGAACTTTTTTAATGACGTATTACTCCACTTAAGGTAGCTTACTTCTGTTTTGACGGATTATAACAGTACAAATTCACACTCTTTTGAATCGATCAGACATTTAAGGGTGGTCCTTCTTAACTACCAATTCGTCATGAAAAACAGTGTTGCTAAGGAAATTAGTTTCTAACTGCCATATTTTGAAACTCAGACCTCCCAATTATTAGCTTTTCACACAGGTTTGTTCCATTAAAGACTCCTGTAAAAGGTTTAAATCACGGTCATATTTGACCAGTCATGTGACCAGAATAGAAAAAAAGTCTCGAAACTTAAAAGTCATGTAAATCCGAACATTTAAATCAGTGTTAACAGATTTTTTGCATTGCTTGCCACGTATTTCGGTTTAATAAATCTCGCATTATCATAAAAGTTATATAATGAAACACCCGTATCAACAGACTTTCTTCAATAACTTTTCTCTTTTACGTGTAAACAGTAATTCCATACGTTGATTATAAGCAAGGCTCGGTTATTTCTGATTCATAAGGAAAATCGGAACTCTTTCTCTTTTCTTCCAAGTTTTAGGGATTTAAAATTCTAAACGCACGGTTTGGGACTGGCGCCAGTTACGCACGTCCAAATCATATTTTTTTCAAAACAAATTTTCATCATTTAACACTGCAAAACGCCCCGAAATGTAATGTCATTTTCCAAAATGCAAAAACGGTTGATCATGAAACAGTGAAAGTGCGTCTTGAAAAGATTACTTTCAGGAACATACATAAGTAACATAACATAAGGAGTAGATCAGAAACCTAGCCTAGTAAAGTGCAGCTATGATAAAAAAAATCACTTTCCTTTTAATTTCCTTCGGATTTTAAAAGCATGTTTCTTTGATACCTTACTGGCAAAATCTTAAGCTTCGAATTTTATCCAAAAGCTGTTTTCTTTGAGTGCAAGTTTAGGATTTCACGGTCCGCCACTGTTCACGTGTTCAAAACTGACCGATTGGACTTCAGAAAGTTGGATCGAGGATAAGATGACGTCAAAGAGATTAAAATTGCAGCGTGTAAACACAGCGTATTGTACATGCAAAACACGAGTTTATAAGTGTGAAACTTCGAAACTCCCGTGCTGCACGGTTTCCACTGAGGCGTAACTCCCACTGGGAACGGGCACAACATATATCACCATGCAGTTGATTTGATTCAAGTCTGTTCGCACCGCATTGATCCGAACAGTGGAGTATCGCCTTATCAAGCCCCAAGTTTAACGGTAAGTTTAAAACTCATTCCTTGAATCATTACCTTGATCTCTCTGTGGAAGTAGCAGTTTATTCAACATCAGTTATGCAGTTAAAACTACAAAAGAATTAGGATATACACGACAGTACTCCATTAAGGATTGACGAGCACCCTGGAGGACTTTAATCCCTTCTTTTATACAGGTCTTTTCGGTTCTGTTCTCGTGTACAGAGGACCAAACAATACATAACATAACCAATGACTCCTAAACAAAGAAACAACAATGGTTATTCTTATTCCCTTGTGAACCGGTACACCAGGACAGAGCCGTCTTTTCTTTCAGTTCTCTTGCTTGGAGTGTTCCTTAATCTGAAGGTGTTCAAAATGCTTGCTTATAGTGCGGTAATTTGATTATTTTTGTTCCATTCTATTTTTAATATCTGCACCACACCCTTCAGTTCTTCTCGCGAAGACATTTCTTTGTCTTGTCACTAATATGAGCCGAAATGTTTTATTGACCTTACGCAAAGAACAAAGCTATTCACGCGCACGCGTACTCAACAAAATCGTATGTATGGCAGACAAGGTACCTGTTTATAGTGTCCTAAACACAGTTTTTGTTATTTCCAGGAAGAGAAGTATCATGAGACGTGCTTTTGTCATTTTCCTAGCGATCTTCTTTCTTGCCTTTTCTCTGGACGGCAGGTTTGTATATTTTCGCTCTTCTCTTGGGTGCTGTTCCCGATGGGAGCAGCGCCGGCTCACATTCCCGAGAAGCGGATGGTAATGAGCCTACACAGGCGCATCGACTTCAAGTGAAACGTGTACAACGAACACTCCCGACAAAAATAGCAAATCACCATAAGAAAAAAGCCTAGTTGTGCAAGGAATTCGAGATACTTGAACTCTTAAGTCGAGCTCACCTTCTACATTTAAAATGGCAATTTTACTTCTCTAACTAGTTTTTTCATGTTTTGTATGTTTTAAAAAAGAAAATAATTAGCCCTTATTAACCGAGCAGGAGGTCTACATAGAAACTGACTAAGCTTGGTTAATAAGATGTTTGTTACATGCAAACAAGAAAAAATTAATTTTTTAATGTAACTGCTTTGTAGGTAACGTCCTAGATCTTTACTTTTTTCTTATCAGGCTTTTTGCAATTCGATAATTAAATATTGTTTGTCGAAAGTACTCAATATTTCAGCATTTTAGTTTGCAACTATTTCACTGCGAAACATCACCAGTCTCAATATTGATTTCAGCCAATCAAATTCGTGAATTCGGTTGTTCCCAGGCTTTGTGAGACAAGGCTATATAATAAACTGAGTTAATGATTAAAAAATAAATTAATTAAAACTAAATGAAAGCTAATAGTCCACTTAAAACTTAACTTCGGAATAAAAGACTTATAGCTACGAACCTGCATGCATTACAAAAATCTCTCATTTTTTACAGGATTGAAAATATTTACTTCCTGGTTTCTGAGTATGAGAAGGAGATTGAGCGTAATTCTCATTTTATTTCAGTGAAGCTTGGCGTCGTCGTCGTCGTAGATATACCCTCAGAAATCGCGAGAAGGACCAGGAAATCCGTGATCAGATCAATACTGAGCTGAAGCCTGAACTTGATACAGACCTAAAAACTGAATTTGACAATGACCTGGAGGTTGAGCTGGGGACTAAGTTTCAGAACGACCCGAGGGCCGACATGGGGACTGAGTACCAGAATGACCCAGAGGTTGAGCAAGGGACTGAGTTCGAGAACGATCCGAAGGCCGAGGTGGGGACTGAGTACCAGAATGACCCAGAGGTCGAGCAGGGGACTGAGTTCGAGAATGACCCGGAGGCCAAATCGGGGACTGAAGTTTTGACGATAAAGAAGTTGTTTGAGTCCTTAGGTCGTCTGTAAACAATTGAAATAAAGACAGAGTGCTTATATGTAGTTGAACTCTTGTATTCAAAGACAAAAACACCACAAAATCAGTTTTTACCCCACGGATATGTGCCTCTTTGTCAAAAATTCCCATGGCTATAGAGAACTCCCCAGGAAAATTCTCAAGAAATAATCACGTATTTCTCCACTTCACAATTTAAACGTGTCTCTATCGTTAGCAAAGCCCCATTCTCTACTTCCATTTTTTTACTAGAAATTCCATCCATATTGCCTCGTCTTTGTACGGCTTTCTCCCAGGCATTCACGTTCAAATGATTTCAATGACGTCTCCTAAGGAATGAACGTGCAGATCATATGACCCGAAAATGATTATACAAACATACAAACCTTCCTTCCAGATAAAAGGCAACAAAGCAGATCACAAGGAAAATGACAAAAGCACGTCTCATATTACTACTTCTCCTATAAATAACAAAAACGGTGTTTTGGACAAAATAAACAGGTACTTAGCCTGACATACATGCGATTTTGCTGTGTAAGCGCGCACGTGGATATTTTTGTTCTTTGCGTACTACGGAGGGGGGGGAGGATTTCTGATTCTTTTTTCATTCTCCCTCACTCGTCATCAAGTCCCACCCCTACACCGTAGTACACTCTTTCTTCATTCGCTAAGACGTCCCTTCTTTCCCTAATCCATGGAACATGTAATGTTAGATTTGTATTGAAAAGATTGCAAGTATTATCTGTGATACAACAAAAGGCGAAGGATCGGCGCAAAGGCAACCATGTAGGGTAGTCCAGTCCCTTAACTCTCCTTTCTTCCCGCCCCATATAGGGGCTGAACCCGGGCGGGCGAAAGAAGAGTCCAGGATAACTTGCATGCGCATGCTCAGAACGCCGCCATTTTTTCCCCCCAAATAGAGGGAAAAACCATATTTGGAAGTACTAACCAGATTTGGCTTGTGGCGCGATTTTCTGAATAATGATACACAAGCAACAAATCAGTGGAATTCACCAGTGCCACATTCGATTTGTTTTTTACCACAATATCAAAGAGAACGAAAGAAATCTTTGCCAAGATTTGTTGACAATTGAAAACGCCGACTTGGACTTGAAAGTGCACGCGCTGCATTATGCAAATGAGCTACTTGTACGCGTCAGACTTTCCTTTCAAAAACTTTTGCTAACTCGCTCAACACGCAGAAACAATGAGTAATACCGCGTTCTCGTTGTCGATAAGAGTACAGACACGATAAACCATATTTCGATTTTTAGGTTTTTAGGTTTTTTTTACCACAGTGTCAACGTCAAAGAAATTTTTTTTTGAGAGCGCGAACTGAAAAAGGCATTACGCGACACATTGACGCGAGCAGCGTGTTTGGGCTCTAGTGATTTTTGATTGGTTCGTTCTGAGCATGCGCATGCAAGTTATCCTGGACTCTTCTTTCGCCCGCCCGGGTTCAGCCCCTATATGGGGCGGGAAGAAAGAAGAGTTCAGGGACTGGACTACCATGTAGGGTAAAGGCAATATCCGAAACGGATTCTTCACAGATTCCTCATTGTTTCCTGACATGACAAAATTAGAAGGCTCTGGAGTGTGTGCACTGCCACGTAATATGAAATAAAATCAGAAACCACGCAGTGGATGAAAGTCAAGAATTTGTGATATTGTAATTGAAAAATAGAAGCAGTTCTCTAAGTTTAGGTGTGTGCATGTCCCAAATTTGAGATATTTGTCGAAATGTCCTTTAACATGTCCTGCGGTAAAATAGTGTAAACATCTGGAACTTACTTTGGTTATCTAGTCGATCGACTGATTTTCTGAACGGAACCAAAACCCATTTACACAAGCACTTTCCAAATACTTAAACTCCTACAATGACTAAAAATCACGAGATAAGTGTATATTTTTCGACAAACGCGATCTGAGCTTTGTCTCACGCACCGCCATAACCTCGAAATTCAAAATGTGCTGGTTTCCAAACGAAGGACGCTATTGAGCTGGAAAGTTGTAAACGGACATAAATTTAGTACCTCTTATGCCTAATGAGGATAAAACCTTTAATGGCTCATTTATAGTTACGGATTTGAGATTTGATGACGTCACGCGTGCCCACTCTTTAAATAGGAGATACTACACCCTTGAAATAAGCCTTTAAACAAAGCTGTATGTCATGCCTGAACATACTGAACGTCAATCTCTTACGCCAACCATAGTTTGAATCATAACCGTGAGAAGACAAAGGAATGTCTTTGTGGGAAGAACTGAGGAGTGTAGTGCAGATATTACCTGGGAGATATTAAAACCGGAATGGAAGATAAATAATCAAATTAGCGCACTTTAAGGAACACTCCAAGAAAGAGAACCATACGAAAAGACCTGTATAACTGGAGACGCGGGGATTAAAGTCCTGCTGCACTCAACCCTTAATGGCATGCGTTCGTATATCTCCTATTTGTTAGGTAGTCATTAACCATGATTAACTACTAAACCATGCATAACTGATATTGAATAGACTGCTATTTCCATAGAGAAACAGAGAGGCATCAAGGAATGACTTTTAAACTTACTGTTAAACTTGAAGCTTGATAAGGCGTTACTCCTCTGTGTGGATTAATGCGCGGACTGACTTGAGTAAAATCAACTGCATGGTGATATATCAGTCGTGACCGTTTCCAGTGGGAGTTACGCATCGGTGGAAACCATGCAACTAGTTTGATTTGCCTCCTGTTTTGACCTCTTTCACTTGAATGGTGTGTTTTCCAATTTCAGACCATATTCTCTCGAGAATGTTCTTTTATCTATCTTAGAATTTTTCATTCTAGTACACGTTACAATTTGAAAATTTGAGAGACTCGCTGTGCATCACGAAATGCCTGGGGACTATTTAAGGTTTGGACGGAAGATTTAAGTCATTTCTAGATCGGTCCGTCGTTGTGTTTCGATTCGTCTATTGTTAGTCAAATTGGTCGGTTTTTCGTGAATATATGAAAGTTCCAATATTTGAACTGCGGAGAATGATATGATGATATGACTGATCATCGCAGTTATGCAGACAACTTAAGCAATTCTCGAGAGAATATGGTCTGAAATGGGAAAAATAACCACCCAAGTTAAAGAGGTCAAAGCCGGAGGCGAAACAAACTTAATTGAATGGTTTTCACTGATGCGTAATTCCCACTGGAAACGGACACAACATATATATCACCATGCAGTTAATTTGATTCAAGTCAGTCCGCGCATTGATCCGCACAGTGGAGTAACGCCTTATCAAGCCCCAAGTTTAACGGTAAGTTTAAAAGTCATTCCTTGATTTCTCTATGTTTCTCTATGGAAATAGCAGTCTATTCAATATCTGTTATGCATTTTTAGTAGTTAAAACCATCTAATATCACATTCAAGACTGCATTCCATTAAAGAGTTGACGAGTGCCCTGAAGGACTTTAATCCTCGTTTCTCTAGTTAAACAGGCTTTTTCTTTCGGTTTTCTTGCCCGGAGTGATTGTTAAGTTAAAGGTGTTCAAAATGCTTGCTAAAAGTGAACTAATTTGATTATTTATGCTCCATTCGAGTTTTAAGATCTGCACTACAACCTTCACTTCTTCTCGCGAAGACGTTCCTTGGTCTTGTCACAGTTATGAGCCCAAATAATGGTTGGCGTAAGATACTCAGTGACCTTCAGTATCTTCAGCCATGAAATACGGCTTTGTTCAAAGCTTTATTTCATGGGTGTGGTCTCTCTTCTTGTTGCCGCAGTAAGTGAGCTTGAAGCGGAACGAGGCAGCTCTCTAATTGGGAGAAGGTCCTATATTGTGCAAAACGCAAGGAATTGTGTTAGCGGTAATATCAAAGGCACAATGAATTGTGGTTATGCGCTAATGGAAAAATTAACATGCGTTGTTTTCGGTTTATTCTCTGGCGTTCAAGACTGTTGAGGTGAGGAATTCCCAGCTGTGCAAATTTAATTTTTAATTACCGACTCCAAGGGATCTAATCGCTCCTCATCAGCTCGGGTGCGCGTCTCAAAGGTGAGCCTCCTCGCAGGCCACGCGCACGCTTACGTAACAAAATCGCATGTATGTCAGGCTAAGTACCTGTTTATAGTGTCCTAAACACAGTTTTTGTTATTTACAGGAAGCGAAGTAATATGAGACGTGCTTTTGTCATTTTCCTGGCGATCTGCTTCGTTGCCTTTTCTCTGGACGGCAGGTTTGTATATTTCCCGCTTCTCTCTCGGGTCAGGTTCCCGATGGGAGGAGCGCCGGCTCATGTTCCCGAACAGCAGTTAATAATGGAGCCTATGGGTGCATCGACTTAAAACGTCTAACGATCTTTCCAGACAAAAATATTAAATCACCATCAGAAAACAGCTCTAGGAGTTGAAAGAATTCGAGATACCTAAACTATAAAGTAGAGCTTAAATTCTATATTTTAAATTCTTCTCTAACTAGTTTTTTTATCTTTCGTACGTTGAAAAAAAATAATAATAATAAACTGAGTGAATGGATAAAAATTAACTTTATTAATGCTGAATGAAAGCTAATACTCCACTTAAAACTTGAGCTCGAAATAAAAGAGTTGTAACCACGAGCCTCGCATCACTAAAATCTCATTAATTACAGGTTTGAAATATTTTCTGCGCAAGAGGAGGAGAGTGAACGTAATTCTTATTTTATTTCAGCGAAGCTTGGCGTCGTCGTCGTAAAGGACTGCTCAGAAACCGTGAGCGGAACCAGGAAATCCGTGATCAGATTAATACTGAGCTGAAGACTGAACTTGATACAGACCTAAAAACTGAGTTTGACAATGACCCGGAGGCTAAGCTGGGGACTGAATTCGAAAATGACCCAAAAGCCGAGGTGGGGACTGAAAACCAGAGTGACCCAAAGGCTGAGCTGAGAACTGAGTTTGAGAATGACCCAGAGGCCGAGCTGGGAAATGAGTTCGAGAATGACCCAGAGGCCGAGATGAGGAATGAGCATCAGAATGACCTAGAGGCCGACGTGGGGACTGATCACCAGAATGACCCAGAGGCCGAGCTGGGAAATGAGTTCGAGAATGACCCAGAGGCCGAGCCGGGGACTGAGTACCAGAATGACCTAGAGGCCGACGTGGGGACTGATCACCAGAATGACCCAGAGGCTGAGCTGAGAACTGAGTTCGAGAATGACCCAGAGGCCGAGCTGGGGACTGAGTACCAGAATGACCTAGAGGCCGACGTAGGGACTGATCACCAGAATGACCCAGAGGCTGAGCTGAGAGCTGAGTTCGATAATGACCCAGAGGCCGAGCAGGGGACTTAGTTCAAGAATGACCCGGAGGTCGGAGCTGGGACCTGAGTTCGAGAAAAACCCTCAGGCCAAACTGGGGACTGAGTACCAGAATGCCCTGGAGGTTTGAGCTGCGAGAAACGTTTTCTTTACTAGCCCTTGATATATTTTCCAGCAGACTTTAGATAGGTTTGTATATTATCAGTTTTTCACAATTGTCATAATTAGGTTCCAGTCCTTTTCTTAATAAGCATTTTAATCTTATGTATCATATCTAACCGTTACTTCTGAGGATGTATGTTGAGGCATACGACACGTTAAGTCATTAATAATTTAAAGTTTTACAACATGCGTTGTTTTGTCATGTTTTGTAGCCGCAGTTTGTGTATTTTTTCTGTTTGGGTAGAGCTGGGGCCTAAGTACTAGAATGCCCAGAAGGTTAAAGAGGGGACTGAATTCAAAGATAAAACGCATGATTATAATAGACAAATATATCAAAATTGGTCTATATGACGATAAAGAAGTTGTTTGAGTTCCAAGGCCGTCTGTAAACTAAGCATTGTAACTAAAGACAGAGTACTTTATGCGGTTGGACTCTTATCTTCAAAGACAAAAACGCCACAGAATTTATTTTCACCCCACACCTTGCGTACGGCGGCTAAGCCCGAAATACGAGCGGCAATCAAAACTTAGCTGTCCCACCGAAACGACACGATAATAGCCTTTTTCTTCGCAGGTAACAAAAATAGAGACAATGCTAAAATTGCTTTGGCTTCTTCTTGTAGTTAACTCGAGGATTCCGGGTTTAGTTTGACGAGAAACAGGATATTTTGTTCAAAATAAGACAACTATCACCCTATTTGGCGACACGCGGTGAACTACGAGCGAGTTGCCATGCCGGACGCCGGCGACTCAGATTTGGCGCCAAATTAGAAGCTTGGAGACACAAACTTCTTCATATTTTTCACATTTTAAGAACTGATAGTGTTTTGACAATTGTAAATCTCTTTCCGTGAATATTTAGTGCCATCTCCAGCGACAAAAGTTGCCTGGCTTCAATGCCTTTCCTGTAAACTTACATTGACGTCAGGGGCCCGTTTCTCGAAAGCCCCGGAAACTTTTCGGGCCCGTAAAGCCATTTTTAGTTCATCTGTATATAAAGACGAAGAAGTGTATATACCTGAAACTTCTTGTATGAAGAGAACTTCTTTTCATATTAAAAATCTGTTAATAAAGTAGCTCTGTAATCGTAAGGTCGGAAATTTTGCTATGGCTTTTCGGGCCCGAAAAGTTTCCGGGGCTTTCGAGAAACGGGCCCCAGGACAGTAAAGTTTTTCCCTCCTGCTGAATCCTGATTGGTCAATTCAAATTTCCCGCGCTCCGACCGTATGCAAGGCAGATATGTGCCCCTTCGTCAAACATATCCCTGGGTATAGATTTGATTTTCAACATTGTATTAGGTAGCGAGGGGGGCGGGGGGTGGCTACGGGTAACGCGTTTTTGAAAAGGATAGCAGCGCTTTTTTCAAACTTCAGTTGTAAAACACAGATAATTTGTTACATTACATAAGTACCCCAAGGACTTTTGTCCACGATTGAGCCTTCAGTAGCCTTTTTAATACCCTGGAATATCTCATGTTTAGCCTGTTTTGCCCTTCGCCAAAATATCAAAGTGATTCCACTTGATGTTATGTTCAGTGGATTTAACGTGGTCAGCAATGACTGAGGTATTGTCATTTTTAGCGAAGGCCTTCAAGTATTCGGTTTTCCTATCATGAAGCCGTCGTTTACTTTTACCCGATGTAAAAACCATAGCCCTTTATAGATGTTTTTTTAATTGACACATTTTCGCACCAAAAAGAAGTTTTCCCTTGCCAATTTCATAGAGAAACACAAAACCGGTAATATCCGAATCTCAGGTGAGATTTGATCCCACGACCCATCGTGATCTAGTCGGATGCTCTAACCACGGAGCTACTGGAGACTCTATGGTGAGCAGGGTCAATTTGTGGGTCTTGACTGGAACCGCATCGCGCGGCTATACAGCCAAGCAATGACTGGCACATGTGAACTCAGTCGCTAACAGCATCGCGCTGTCACATTAAGGTATATCCAGATGAAGCCAACCACACTCCAAAGTGATTATATTAAAGATAGAACACCATGACGATATATCAGTGTGTTTCTCCATGTTTTTACTTTTGACTGATCATGTTGTTAAATAGACAAATATTTCGAATCCTTTGCGGTTGAAGTTTTTATTGTTTCCCTTCTTTTTCTTTGCTTTAGAATAGGGCATCGTTGTTCCAAAAGGCATTAAACTACTAAACGTACTATTCAGGCCAAATGCCAGCATCCAAATTATCCAGTACAAAATATGCATTTTGATATTTTAATGCAGAATGCGACCAAATTTTTGCCATATTACTATGATCCTTTGGGGATACTTTGAAAGCTCAGTATGATTCTCTCTGCTCCTTACCTCTTACTTCTTTAGTTTGGGCGGTTTGGCTCATTCTCGGTGAAAGAACCTGTAACACTCACCAGTGACGAAAAACAAGGAGCAAACCTTGTTTGATTACACTTCTCTGAACCCGCCTTTGACGGAAAGCAAAGGTATAGGATCACCTTTAACTTAAACGTTAACCCGCATTCAACAGGTTCAATAGCGATTAAGAGCAGCCTTTACCGGCTTTGATCTTGGTGGCAAAGGTGTATTCAAACAATGTTCTTTGATGCCACAACGGGAGTTCTACAAATTCCACTCCCGACTGGGCTCAGTAGGTGAGCTCAGTGGAGACAAACTATAACTTTCCAGCCCCTCCCTTCAATCACATCTCTAGAATCTGCTAAAATCTAGCAGACACGTGACCAGCCTTAACCAGGGTACTTTCTCGAAGTAGAGAGAGAACCCTGGGAACGAGGTTGAGAATGTTCTTTGATGCGCGTCAAAGGTCGTCAAAAGGGCGCAAAGGTGGCCTTAAAAAAAAAACTTTGAACACACATTCGATGCGCCATAAAGGCGTCACTCACCAGTGACGAAAAACAAAGAAAACAAAGAAGACAACATAATATAGACCCTAACCCTAACAATAGCTGTAAAACAATAAAATGCTTCATAGGTTTTTACACCGAGGTAAACCCGGTGGTTTGTTGCCCTGTTTCAGGCCCTGTAGATACTCTAGAGAATTCTTGCAGTCTCAAATTTTCAAATTGTAACGTGTGTATGAATTAATAATTTTAAGATGGATAAAAGAGGAATTCTCTAGAGAGTATGGTTTTAAATGGGGAAACAATCTACCCAAGGTAAAAACGTCAAAGCCGGAGGCAAATCAAACTTGATTGCGTTTGGTTTCTACTGATGCGTAACTCCCGCTGTTAACTGGCATGCACAACATATATCACCATGCAGCTGATTTGATTCAAGTCAATCCGCGGCATAAGGTCTTAATTTGTTGTGCACTTAAAGCACTCGAAAATAAGCGAACTAATTGTCACCGGGACTATGAACTTTGGCAGCTCAGATTTCTCGGGAAAATTGTGATTTCTTGGTTGATTAAGTTTTTGTTGACAGACTCTGGGAACGAGGTTGCCAATATGCAGTCGGCAATATGCAACAAGTGTCAAAAGTACGTCTTGATTCTGACATACTTTTAACTGTTATTTTCCTGAAACGTTGTTAAAGCATCAGTAATACGCGCACTCAATTCTTCCTCTAACTCCAAATTTGGACGACTTTTTTTTTATTGTGAGAACGTGCGGTTAATAACCGACTCCAGGGGAATCTAATAATAATAATAATAATAATAATAATAATAATAATAATAATAATAACATTTATAATGCCCAAATTCCATATAATGTTCAAATGCGCATGACAAGATTAAAAACGGAATAAAAAGGTTAAAAAGCTAAAATTACAATTAAAAGCAAACTTACAATGATTTAAAAAGCTAAAATTTCAATTAAAAGTAAAACTTACAATAATAGAAACAACTATGATAAAAATGCGAGGCGGAATAAGTGAGTTTTTAGCTTGGCTTTAAAACTACTAACTGTGTTGGCGCTTCTTATGTTAAATGGTAGCGCATTCCAAAGTTTCGGTGCTGCACAGGTAAAAGAACGGTCACCTAGTGTAGCTTTTGATTTAAAACGAGGATAACTAAGTAAAAATTTATCGCTAGAATTCCTTAGATTATATTTAGATGGAAGCCTAAGAGAAATAAGAGATGACAAATAAGTAGGAGCTAAAAAATTAAGAATCTTAAAAGTAATTAAAAGTATTTTAAACTCGATTCTGTATTTAATCGGTAACCAGTGTAGTTCGTAAATAAGAGGCGTCACACGGCAAAATTTCTGTTCTTTAAAAGTCAGTCTGGCGCAGGCATTCTGTACTCGTTGCAGTTTATTTAGCAAGCAATCTGGTAGTCCATAAAGAAGACCATTGCAGTAGTCAAGGCGACTTGTTATGAATGCATGGACAAGAGTCTCAGTTGACTGCTGTGAAAGATACTTTCTAATCCGACGAATATTATAAATATAGTAAAATGAAGAGGCACAGATTTTTGTGATATGTGTTGCCATAGACAGCCTAGAATCAAACCAAGAACCAAGGTTTCTCGCGATTGGCACGTGATGAATATCTGAGTCACCCACACGAATACTAATATCGCTCCTCATCAGACATAATAGATTGACAGTTTTCTCACCTTTCCCACTTTTCGACCAATCGTGTTTCACTTTGCTGGGGCGAAGCAGAAATGAAAAAATTACCGAGATCAAGTTGGGCTGACTTTCTTGGCACCTCCTCTTCACCGGATCGCTTTGCTAATCGAAGCTCGCGTGCGTGTCTCAAAGGTGAGCCTCTTCGCAGTCCACGCGCACGTTTACGCAGTAAAATCGCATTATGTCAGGCTAGGTATCTGTTTATAGTATCCTAAACACAGTTTTTGTTATTTACATGAAGAGAAGTAATATGAGACGTACTTTTGTCATTTTCCTGGCGATCTGCTTCATTGCCTTTTCTCTGGACGGCAGGTTTGTATATTTCCCGCTGCTCTCTCGGGTCAGGTTCCCGATCGATGGGAGGAGCGCCGGCTCATGTTCCCGAACAGCGGTTAATAATTGAGCCTATGGGCGCATCGACTTAAAACGTCTAACGATCTTTCCTGACAAAAATATTTAATCACCATCAGAAAACAGCTCAAGGAGTAAAAGTAATAACCTCTTACTAACCGAGCGCGAGGGCCGTACTGGGGAATATTGGGGATCCACATGAAAGCCGTATTTTGGCTGGGTACTATGTTTTTAATGCAAATATCTCGTTTACGTTTCAAGCAATCAAGAATCGCTACGCTCATTTCACATATCTATGTTTTGGGTCGTTTTGTAAGGTTTTTAATGATTTTTAGGTATATTTGGAGATAAATAGTTTTTCTCAAAGGATTAGTAAAATTTATGGGAATAGGAAATTTTGAAGATTTGGTGTTGTTTTAAAATTAGAGTTTGAAGTTAAAAATTGGTAGATACACATCATACACTCCAAACAGTTGCCCAACAACCTGGGGTGCCATTGTGCGGTCGGGCAACTGTCTGGTGGTGTTCCATAACCCTTTTTTCCCCTTTCAACCTCTCTTTAAATTCATGTGTACCCCCACCTTAAGATGATTTCTCATAAATAAAAGTTGCCGATTGATTTTTTTTGGAATCTTTCTCTGTGTGTTCTCTACCAAGCACTGTTTCAAAAAAAAATCATAATAGGTCACCATGCTCGCTGCCTGCCCTTCAGAACCGCTGTCAAAGCCCCATTCTCTACTGCAAGTTTTTCACCAGAAGTCGGATCGCCCGCCCTATTGCCTTGTCTCTGTAAGACTTTCCCCTAGGCACTCACGGTCAATTGATTTCGATGACCACATGACCCGAAAAAGATTGACCGCGGCGAATTACTGAAATACCGAGGAACCGTTTTCAGGTCTTAAAGAGGGTGTTGAATCCTTGGCTAAGTCATAAATAGGGTACTGAACCAATGTTTAACCAGTTTTTTGTGTGATTACCCCCTCGGGGGAATACTTCAAAAGCCTCTAAAGCTGCGGATTTCGTTATTAAAAGACTACTTTCTTTTTTTAGTGAGTCATTCATGTAGTAAGGAAGGACTCTCCCAGCTTTAAACACAACCATGGAAGCAAGGGTTTGCGGTAAAGCAATCGAGAATAGATTGATATATGGTCTCGGGCACCCGAGACAACCCTCCCCCCGAGCTACCCTGACCGAGGTAACATTTAGCTTGTTTCTTTCCAAAAGTCAACCAGCCGTTTACATTAGGATCGCGAACTCGTCTTGGGGGCAAGACAACTCGGGTGGGCGAGTTGTCTCACCTCGGCAGGTAGGGTAACCCTTGAAAGCGGAACAACTTTTCTTCATATAAACGCTTTGGTTCCCCTAACCGGGACAACTCTCGGCGAGGCGAGTGTCACGCAATGCTTAGATTTAGGATTTAAAGCGGAAATTCGTATCAAAGAAGTGAAAATTAACTCGGCAAAACCCACTGTGATCGAATGACCCAACCTCGTTCCCAGTGTCTTTTCCCTAGCTTAGGGCCGCCCCGCCCTCAAGCCAGAGAAAAGGCCCTGGGAACGAGGTTGCGAATGACCGGAGGAAAACCCAAAGAAAGAGGGATATTTGCATATTTTATATTCAGTAAGGGTTATTAATAATCTTGCTGGGTTAACTTTGACTCGGCCTACAGGAACCACCTTTTCAGATATAAACGCTCGATAAAGTCGCCTCAGGAGAAGGGTTGTCTCGGGTACCCGAGACCATATATAAAAAAAATAATTCGAAAACCATTCAGTGAATTAACTCAAGAAATTATAATGTTACAGGAAGCTACAGGGGATAAGTAATTAAAACACTTTTAAAGTTTTAGGTCTGTACGTTTTCCTGATCTTCAAATATTTGTCGAAATATTTTGCACAAATTTACAGAGCCCAGTATGGAGCCGCCATGTTGGTGTTCCTCCGAGGGACACTAACATGGCGGCCGGAAAATATTGCAAACATCAGGAACTTACTTTGGCTTTCTAGACCACTGGTTATCTGAACTGATCAAGGAAACTTTTAAATAGGCACTCTTCCTAATACTTTTGCTTCTAAAAAGGCTAACAATCCCGAGATGAGTATATATTTTTCGACAAACACGTTCATAGCATTATGTCCAGGGCCCCTGCTTTATGTTACTCACCGCCATAACTCTGAAATTTATTCGATCAAAAATAAGACACAAACAGCAGTGATAAATAAACATAATGAACTTGTTCATTTTGATTATGACTTGACGTTTCGTAACAAAAGTATTTCTGAGATTTATAATGTGCCTGTTTTTAGGCGAAAAAAACAGAATGTAAATTAAATTTAATGTCAAACACATGGAGTTCTTGCGCAATCACCCGAGCACGGTCTTGAGCTGAAAAGATGTTTACAGATATAAATTTACCCCCCTTCTCATGCCTGATAAAGATAATTACTTTAATGGCTCTTATTTAGAAAAATGATGACGTCACGTACAACCCATTTGAAGAATGTAGGGAATTTTTTTCGTGGACCTTGGTGAAACCCACAAGATTTTAATGCGATATACGATTGCAGATAGCTTCTTGATGAAATGAACTCTTCAGAAAAACTAACACGTAAGCCTTTGCCATCAGAAAAGATTGCGAAATAAATTGGAAACTTTTAACCCTTAGCTTGGTATAGGTCTTCGGCGTCCCGTGATACCCGCGAACGTTTACCATGACCCGCAAAGACTCCCAAAAATAACCAATGAGGTCATTGCTAAGAAAAGGGGGCCGGGCTGCTGAGCTTGCAAGGCGCGCGGGAAGGTACTAATCGCAGGTGTGAATGAGAATTGCTCGAAGATCTTGATCAGTGGTTCTTCTTCTGTCCAAAATGAACGAAAAACCAAACATAGAGATACTGAAGGAGCCTAAGGGATTCATCAAAGGCATCGAACTGGTGAGTCTGGGGCACAATCGCGCGGATATAATGTAATATTTGATCATTGATTCGGGTCGAGTTGGCCGCTTCTTTCGATAATAGGCGTATCTTGCAAAGCTGTTTCTTTAAAATCTGTGGTCTAGTAAGGTTGTGTGTAAAAGCCGATATGTTGACGTGACCTTAGAGATACGTAGTTTATTGCTCTGTAACCTTGAGGATCCTGTAACACAACTTAACATGTTTTCAACCGATAATGAATGCATGACTAATGAAATTAAAATTATGCAGAAATTCCAAATAACTTAGGTATAATATTTTTGCAGACCGAGTTATTTTTAATATTTGACCGTTTCAGTTACATATTGTTACATTTTTATGATCTAGAAATACTGCCAGTCTAAAACTAAATAGTTGAATAATTTTGTCGTTCATCTGTAAGCATATATGTATGCATGATGCAAAAGCTAAAATAGTACATGAAATTTACGTGCAAAGATATTTACAAATGCAAATGAATGGTTAAAATGATCAAGTGATTTTAATAAAAACATCTTCTTAGCATGGCCAGTATCACTTTCAAAAGAAACACATTGGTATTGTTAGAGTATTATAAGTAATGGAGTGTATCAACCCTCTGGAAATTCCAATTAAGCTTCATACGTTTCTTTAAATTTTTGTGGTCTTACAGAATCCCAAACCACCCAGGAAATTCCAGTCCTTTCTGTGTGTGTGTGTGTGGGGGGGGAGGGGGGGGGGAATAGATATTTTCTGGAACTGCACATTGCAGTGGAACCTCGATTTAACAAACCTCTATTTAACGAAGTCCTCGATATAACAAACGATATTCTACGTCCCGGCCAAAGTTGCGGTAAAATGTATGGAATAGAAACTCAATATAACGAACGATATTCTACGTCCCGGCCAAAGTTACAGTAAAATGTATGGAATAGAACCTCGATATATATAACAAACCTCGATATAACAAATTCCTCGATATAACGAACATAATCCGGAAGCCCAAACGTAAAATATACCTCGATATAACAAATCACAATGTCAACATGCGACAGAAGATAAACGCTGAACAGATCAACAGTCAGCAAATCCTTTAATCCATATGGTAAAGAGACAGCAACCTTTCAGTCAACGTCTTATTATTTGTCATAGACACTGGCACTATAGTATTTCCACGGAAGTCACCTGTGTTACAAATCAATCATTAACTATGACCTCGATATAATGAACATTTTGGTCGTTTCCCCTCAAATTCGTTATATCAAGGTTTTTTGCCAGAAACGTATTTTTGGACATTCGGAGATTTTCAGCCTAAAAATGGGCCAAATAAGCTCTGATCTACTCAAAAAGGCATTTGCAATGTGACAGCATACCTCTCTTTCCACTAGCATTGCACCTTATGACATTTTTGCTCAGGCATGTGCAGAAATCAAAATTTCGAGATAGTGTTTGGATGAGAAAGTGACCTACAACTTAAGGCTTTTCATTTTTTAAAATCTTTTTTGTGCCTCTCCTTTTTCTCCTTTTCTTTTGTTTTTGCTGCAGTGACTGACCTTCTACTGGGCTTGCATCCAGTTCAAAAAAAAATTCTGAGAAAGCATCATTGAGATGGGCAAATTTTACCATGGAGTAGCCACTGAAAGTTTAAATACAGGCAATTTTGCTACCAACTTTTCAGTCCACTTTCTGAACATTTTCGTGCATAATTCAGGCTCTACTGAGCTGATCACTCTGATCAGGGTATCATGGGAAAGATCTTTTCCTCCTGTAGAATTTGAGAACAATGAGTTGATTTTACATTCTACAACCTCCTTCTATCTATATTGGGACCCTGCCTGACAAGTGGACCCTTTTGAACATGTTTTTATATGTAAGTACCATTATATCAGTGAGCATCCCTTTCCCAGAAACTGTGTCTAAGCAATACATCCCTGGTTTATTTTCCTTCTGAACTGATATTCCAGCATAACAAAAGAACTGGTCTAGTAAGTTTTTGTTTTATTTTGTTCTGATTACACGGTTCCTTGAAGTATGTATTTTGTTTTACACATTCACTTCTGACGTCCCTTAAAATTTCTCTGTCTCCAATAAGCACCCTTGTTAATAAGCTTCCCAAATTATTGTTTGTGCCCTAAGTGCTAAGTCAAATCATAATCACTTTAGGTCAGCTCACACAAGGGGACTAGTCCCTGCGACTAGTCCTTGCAACGAAGGGACTGGCCCCAGGGACTTGTCCCACAAACAGTTCACACGAAGCATTTTGAGGAACAAGTCGTAGGGACTTGTCCCAGGAATTCAAACTGGTTTGAGCTCGTGGGACTAGTCGCTGAGACCAAAGTTTGTTCCTACGACTAGATTTTGGAGCAAAAATGGCCGGTTCACACAATGGAACTTTCCCTGGGACTTGTTGCAGGGACTAGTTGCAGGGACTATTCCCCTTGTGTGTGCCGATCTTTATGACTCTTCTTTTCTTTTAGCTAGGATTCTAACAGAGTTTAACCCACTGATCCTTGTATTGCTTGCTTTCTTTTTTTATTAAGGTCATCACCATCTTTGCATTTGCAACAGTGGCAGGCTTTGTAGGGAGCTTTCAATTTACGGTCAACTGTGAAGTTAAAGAGTCAGGCTACCCATCATCACGTGTTGTCAAGGGTAAATTCTTCTACCCATTCAAAGGCATAACCCTGTATACAGTTCCAGATGGGCAAAAGTTTTGCGCCAATGAGACAGAGACTGTTGATAAACAGAGTACACTGGACATGAACTATATGTCGGAAGCACAGTATTTTGTCTTCACGGGTGTGGTCTCTATGCTGTTTGTCCTAGTTGCTCTTGTTTATTACGTCATGTTTGAAGATCGCGCAAAGGAGGCAACCTCAACTGATGTTGGTTTGTTTTCTTTCCCAGTTGTGGTAAGATTCTTGTTATTTCTTGTTGTAAACCATTGCTTGTTGACAACAACTGTACTTGTTATAATATCAACACTCTGAAGTAACTGTTAATGGAGAGGTACAAAAGTCATTTCTTCAGGATGATCTGCAATCAAGATCATGATTGAAGACAACCTTGTTCCCAGGGTTCTCTTTCTACCTTGAGAAAGTACCCTGGTAATGGCTGGTCACATGTCTGCTAGATTTTAGCAGATTCCAGCGATGTGATTTAAAGGAGGGGCTGGAAAGTTAAACTTTAGAGTTAAACTGTAGAGAGGAACCCGGGGACAAGGTTGGATTGAAGATCACTTGGTGTATGATGCATCAAAGGAACCCACAAAAAGGGATGGTCTGAGGGTTATCCCTTGTAGGCATGGTGGCCTTACAGAGTGTTCGCCTCCAGATCGAGTGGACCAGGTCAAGCCCTGGCCAGGAACATTATGTTGTGTTCTCGTACAAGACAATAAACTCTTATGTCGCCTCTCTCCACCCAGGTGTATTAATGGGTACCAGCAAATTTATGCTGGCGGGTAACCCTGTGATAGACTTTGCATCCCATTTAGGGAAGAGTAGATATACTCCTAGTTGCTTCATCCAGTGATATATGCCGGCCTGATAAGGTACTAACTTGGCTTGCATGCCAACTTTACCTTTACCATCCCTTTCGTGGGCTATGTAGGTATGTGTGGCCCCACTGGGTTTGGTTTTTGATGTTTTTCACTCTGGCGTGGCATTGAGTATTTTGTTTACAAGGAGCTAAAATTGATTTTTGCACCAACTTTGTATCCCTTCCCCAATGTTTACACAAATAAAAGCCATTTATGGTTAGCTGCAGTCATGTGTTAGAGTCATGTACTAATGTAGAGGTCGGAAATAGGGTATCAACTTCTTCCTCAGGTCAGGTCAGGCACAGCCCCACCATAAGCTTTTGGAGTGCACCCCCCTTCCCATCCCCCACAACCACTATATAACCTTCTCCACATTGACTTATTGATTTAAATTTTAACTTAGCTGACTTTCTCTTTTTTTAATGTATAGGATTTTGTTGTCACTGTCCTGCTGGTTATATTCTGGTTCACAAGTGCCATAGCATGGGCATCAGCCTTGTCTGGTCTTAAAGATGCTACAGGCGAAAAAAAAATATTCGAAGGCTACAAGGCCTGTAGTAATACAAAGATTACTACTTGTGGATCATTTGTTGTGTCCACTTATGGTAGTGCAACTGTGTCTGTGGTAAGTCGTGGCTTAAATGTTTTTATGAAATAACTGAGATACTACGGTATTTGCACTCGGATTGGTCAATGGGTGTGTGACATTTTAGATTTGCGGGTATTTTTGAGAAATATTTTATAAAAGCAACAGAAGACTTTTTCCTTGTTTACATAGCCTCATCGGGAAGTTGGGAGAATTTTCCCAAGTTATGGAAACTCGAGACAGAGTCAAGGGTTTGCATAACTGTCCTGAATTCACCCTTGGCTACCTCCCTTATGTTTCAATGAGGCTATGTAAACTAGGGAAAAGTTCTCTGACTTTTGCCTAATCTATTGTCACAGATGAATTAAATAGAGTATGACTAAATTAATATTAAGTAAATGAAATCACAATTTTTAGATGGGAAGCCCCTTTGGCCTTAGCTGTTTTTCATGCAGGTCTTTCATCCTGATCGAATCAGCATTTGGAAATGTTGGTCTTTTCACGAGGGAGAAAAACTGGAACACCTAGAGAAAGACTCTCTGAGCAAGGCGAGAACCAGCAACAAACTCAACCCCAGCGCTCCAAGCTGCGACCATTTTGGTCGCCATGGCGAGTGGAAAAAATACTTGGTGACTAAAATTCCAGCGAAAGTCTCCAATTGGCGACCAACAGATTAAGAGAGAAACTTGAAAAATTATTCTTAATATGACGAATTTAATCAATAGAACAAGGGGCGGCATCACCTGTGTTTCCCCTCTGGTCGTTCAGAAACTCGACATGAACATGTTAACTTGAAGTAGCAAAGTAAAGTGTGGAGAATGTGCCGTTCGGCGCATTAGCCCTTCGTGTAATAGGTCATAAAGTGTCCTCCCATTCAGGTTTTTTCTTGGCGACTGAATTTTTTTATAGCGACCATTTTACAATTGAAGGTCACCAAAAGGTGACTTTTTGAAAAATTGAGCTTGGAGCGCTGAACCTACATTTGGCACTGGCTGGAATCGAAACCAAGCCACACTGGTGGGAGGCAAGTGCTCCCATCACTCCAGCAACCCTGCTCCCCCGGACTTAAGATTCAATTTTAAATATATTACTTTCAATTTTAAGTTTTCTTTGAAATGGTTACTAATGTTACTTCTGAAAATTCACTCTTTTACAGGTCTTTGGATTCCTCAACTTTTTTGTTTGGGGTGGAAACTTGTGGTTTCTGTTTAAAGAAACACCATGGCACAGTCCTCGGAGTTCTGGAAGAGGAGGCAAAGAAAGTGTGCCTCAGGAGCCACCCATACAGGATACTCCACCAGCATCTGCAATTTGAGTGTTTTTTAACTGCCCTGAAAGGTACTGTTTACTGTCGCAACTTGATTCACGTAAAACAACAAATTCAAAAGGCAATACTCAATACCTACAATGTAGGTGAATATATTTGAACTGCAGAGAAAAATACTAAGACATGAATGACCATTGTAGCTATGAATGCAATAAGCAGTTTTGAAAAAAAGCTTGAGTGGCAATTCTCCTAGCAGCTTCATGCCATTGCAATTAATAGGTTAAACTGCAGGTATGAGTTTTCTGCCTTTTGTAAATTATGGCTGAAGCAAACATTGACTTCAACTAGGGTGGATGTATCTGATGGAAAAGCTCTTTAGATAATCCTTAGTTAGCTAAAGCTTTGCTTGGAAAAAATTATTATGTTTTTGGTTCCAAGAGAAGACTAGAGAATTAACTGCAAATTTAGGATAATATTATGTCTAAAGAAGGGTTCACAACTATTCCAGACATCATAACTGCTTTAAAAAAAGTTAAAGTGAGAGATGCATTTAATCACATATAAAATTAGTTAATATCTGTTAGATGTGTTAATGAAAATTGAAGCATTGGATCATGGTGATGAATTATCTCTTCGAGCCAGCTGTCGAAATGCCCTGAAAAATAAGTTATTCAATTGATGTTGAAACAACCTTTGGTATACAAACAACACCTTATGGGCTCAGTAATGTGGCCAACTTTGATAATGCTCATGTGTTCTCTTCTTAACTCTTGTTGCAGGTTACATGTCTCTATGGATTGTTTTTGACCAGTATTTAGTATTACTTCAGTACAGTGCTAATAAAAATACCCAAAAAATAGAGTACTTATTTTATGTTTGGGTAAGGGTTACAAGTTTTAAAATTGTACAATTGGCTTGGGTTGTTAAAATTCTCCGCTGTAGAAATGGTTTGTTCTGTTAACACTTATTCACTGGATATTGATTTATCCAGTGAGTAGCATCATCTAGCCTTAAAACAACTAGGGACTGGTTCATTAATTTTGTTTGAATTTGTCCTTCATGCTCTCACAGATCAAAATTTGTTTTTCATCATAAAATCAATAACATCATCTCTTCTTATAGCCGCATAAGACCTTGAATTCAATATGTACTTGAGAGTATGTATTAGGAGAGTGAGCAAGTGGTTGTGAACAAAAAGATATTGCTCCAAAATTGACAATATTTCAAGGAGAATAGCAGTTGTTTGTTTGAAGGGTTAATACATATGGTTTGTTCACCAAGCGTGAGGTCAAGATGGCTAGAAAATGGGCGTTTATGCACCAAGATGGAGTCAAGCTCCATAAACCAGCCCCAAAAGAAACATTGGCTAACATTCAGCTTGACCAAACAAGCTCAGTCAATTAGGGATTTGTTATGTGGATTTTGGGGAAAGTTTTCTTGCAGGACAGAGCAGCTTGTCCAGAGCAGGCAAGATACTGTAGCTTCATTTTAACCGCTCAGGTAACCAATCACAGAGCAGAATTTGGTTTATCTTGTCCACTCACAGAACAAGCCATATAACAGATCAGTTTAGCAATTCTTCTAATGAGTACTTTAAGAAATGTATGGAGACTAGTGGGGAGAATTTGTATGTTGATACAAGGGCTCAAGGTCCTCAGAATCATTTATGTTAGGGTTTCAGCTGTTTAGGATAAATGTGTTTACAGTATCTCTGCTTTTGCCAGTCATCACCAACAGGACTCGCTATTGATAAACCAAATAGCAGCTGTTGACAAGACCATAGTTTGTCAAAATGTGGGACTGCCATTTTCAATAGGGCCTTTTAATTTTATGTAATTCTGATTGGCTAACTTTATATTTAGTGTGCATTACTGGTACAATATTGTTATTGTAGGGACTTTTAATAACCTGTCTGAAACATAACATTCTCTGGCAAAACTGGATTATTTCTTCTTTTGAACAGTAGTGCTATGAGAACCAAGGAAAATTCATTACCCGATGTGTAAATTTCTTATGGAATGTCACTCAATAACCACTATCCCACAGGATTTTACTCGGCGGGGGGTGGGGGGGGGGGGGGGGGGAATAATGATTTTTGGGTTAAGTTGAGATTTATGGCCTGTCCATGTATGGTTGTTTTCCTTACTGTACCTGAGGAGTGTTTGCAAGTCAATATACTGGTATGATATTTACAGAAAGAGATTGTTTGGTGTGTTACATGAGGCTGTTCTGAGGTCTGCAGTATTTTGAGCAGTTTTCAATTGACTTTTGTAATTAAAAGCTTGAGCTTAGAGGACCTACATCACAATATCAAGAGTCAACTTGTTTAACACACAGAATTACCCTAAAATTCACGGATACCTCAAAACATTGTTCACTAAGATAAACAGCATGTGTAGAGGTAGTAATAAAAAAAGAAGGATGAAGAAGATTACATCATTGTCATCATCATCATTGTCATTATCATCGTCATCATCATCATCATCTGTACTAATTGCACCATGTGTTGATAAGGTTTTCACCATCCAGCATGTCAATTCCTGTTCTGCTATTTGGGCATTGCTTTATGGCAGATGAGTTGAAGCCAGCTTTTTTGACTAGTTCTTTTCCATGAAAAGGTGACGCCAGTGTTGAAAACAAAAGGTGATACAGTGATGTAGGTCCCTTAAGTATCCCCATGCAATCAATTGTATTGTTTGATTTAGTGAGAATTGTTAGCAGAAAAGATTGCATAACTTAAAATACTAGTTTGGCTTCTGTGTCTGATGGGTTACCAGAAAACAAACAAGAAGAAAACAAAAGGCCTTTTATAGTGCAGTGGTTATGTTAATGAAATTTTTTTTGTAAGTGGATAGATCCAAAACCTTTAATTTCCCAGTATTTATCATATTAGTTGGGTGTCGATTTGCAAGAATAGCTTAAATCAGGGGCATAGCCATTGACAGGCAAACCAAAGCATGTGCTCAGCCATTTTCTTTTTTTCTGTTTTTATTCTTTGTAGTCCTCACAAAAAGACTTGAACATAATTTTTTGGCTATGGCCCTGCTAGGAAAAGGATTTTTTTTTTATTTCATATGATAATAAACCCAGCTTTCAATTTTGTAGTGTCCTTAATGTAAGTTTTCATGGACAGCTTGAATTTAAGTTTGATTTGCTTGCTCAGAAAATAGCATTTTGATTTGATAGAAATTTATAAAATGCGAATCATTAACGTTAAAGTTCACTTTTCCAGCTCTTATTAGAGGTATTAAAATGTAGCTGTAGTTGCGTTGTCACGCACGTCACACAATGGTAGTCGAAAGAATCGTTGCGTGACGATCGTTCTAACGGGCTAACGGCTGTGGTAGAGACTGCTGTAAATGGAGATAATCAGCAAACTTTAATTACCACCGTTTTCGTTGATACGCGACTTTCGAAAACAAAACACCCGCGGAAACGTTTCCAAAATTTCCGTCAATCATACATGTTTATCGATAGATCGGATCGAAATCCACCAATCACAGCCCGCCAGCATGACGCAAAGAAGGTCTGAAGGTCACACTAGTGGCTGTGATTGGTGGATTTCGATCCGATCTGTCGATAGCACACAAGACTGACGGAAATTTTGGAAACGTTTCCGCCAGTGTTTTGTTTTCCAAAGTCGTGGTTCTGTATTTTTAAGCGTCTCTCTTGTTTAGAGTCCTGAATAGTCACTGGTTGTGTATGTAGGCTCTGTGTATTCAAATATATTCATGCGGTTTAACAATGTGATGGTGTTTTTCTTGTTTGTAGCTTTTTTGAGTCGTTCATTTATTGGGGACGGACCTTTATTTTGAGAGGGGGTGGGGGCAGTGTTTTGGGACATGAGATCTCTTTCCTACCTGAAGGGTTTTGAGTGGGCAGTATCTTGAGCAAGAATTATTGCAAAGTGAAACACAGGACCTAGCTCCAGTTTTTTTGGCTCCGTGGCTCCCCCTTGACGATTGGTTTTTCAGCAGTTTTTTCTGTTCAGGGATATATTTTCCTGGGGGAAAGTTGCTTAAGCCCCCCGCCCCTACCCCTCAAAACAATAACGCCCTTTCTCTTCGTAAGTTTAAATAACTTAATAACTTAAGTATCACCACAGCACTAGCACGTGATATACACAAATAGCCAACGAGATAAAGAAGAAAAAACAGTGCCAAACGCGGGTTCCTGTGCAGCGTTCTCCGAGGCTTTTACGGTCAAATGGCAATCTGTTTTGGAGACGTACATGAGCCGAACTGCCGGGACCGTGTGACCCCAAAGCATAAAAGCAGCCTAGAGGCCTTGGTACGGTTCTTGGCCACAGTTTCAGAGCGGAAAAACGTAATAAGCATGCGCGAGTTTTGACTGTGCCCAAGGCTCCCAGTTTGAAAAATCGTCGTTCAGGTACGTAAGCAAAAAAAGTTAGGCAAGAACTTCATGCTAGCCCACATATAGAGCACACTACCATATAGTCTTATCCATATATATCCATATATGGAATGTCTTATCCATATATGGATAAGTGGGCTACCATGAAGTTCTGACAGGGGAAGTTATCAGAGTCAACTAGTGTCCGCCACTCTTTCCAACCATTGCAAACCATTGCAACTTACATTATTATTTGAGCCCGCAAGTAGGTCTACGGGAGATGCGCAGAAAACTGCGCAGTACGTTTTTTTCGCTCTGAAAGTCACAGTCAGTTCGAGGTCACGACTGATCCTTGATTTCGCTTGTTATTGGTCGAAAGAAATGCTCTTCGTCCTTGTCGTTCAAAGGCTGGATAACGCTATCCACTGCATAAAATGCTACCTTGTGGATATGTGTCGACAAAACATACTACATGTACGCTATCCGTTAAATAGTGAGACAGAGTTATCCGTACTTTAAAAGTTCAGGAACGCAACCTGATTGGTCGATGGATACCTAACCCTGGCTCGCGCAAGCCTTCTTCTTCCGGTACACTCGCTCTGGCCCCTCGGAAACTGACCACTTTGTTGAAAGAATAATTCTGGTTTTACGCCAGTGTAACGAGGGGATGTTTGAAGGAATTTTCTGCAACATCTGTATCGAGTCGAACAAATAGAAATGTCGGCTGGAAAATGTGCAAAAAGCGTTTTTCCATTTCTCCTGTCCAACTTATGTAAATGTACTGATTTACCTCGTCACTGCGGTAATACGAGAACGGAAGGTAAAAGCTCAATTAAGACGCCGATGATAATTATAATTTCTTCAGTACTTCGTTTCCTTGCTTGACTACAAAATATGTGGCTCCCTGGAAAGATCTGGGACGAGCGGTGAAATTGCGAGTGGGAGTGGGGAGCAGTATTGACACTTCGAGTGAAAAAGAACTGGAAAAAGGAATTTACAGTTTGTACCTAGCAGTCCTAGCAGTTTTCTTAAGACTTAAAGTTTATTTTTCCTTTCCGTTTTCCACGCGATAAGTGTCAGATACCTTTAAAACACCACGTAATGAATTACTGAACTCAGATTCAGAAACTGGCTTTCATTTGCAAGCACGACTAAATTCTAAAACTGTGTTACGTCACAGATGAAGTGTGACGTCACAGCATAAATTATTGGAGCAATGCAAACAGTAATTTGGACGCACTGGAGTTGTGAAAACGTAGGGGCCTAATAACTATCTTCAAAGTTAAATACTTTTAGGTTGTAACATTTGGCTCAGTAGAGAATGTAGCTACCAGGCATGGTAAGTGTAGATTTTAGTGGCTTTCTAATCTGCTATACCAGAAGAATGGGACACGAATTCCTTCTATGCCTTTCTTGCGCGCGTGCTTCCCGATCTCTTCTGTTGGTATCAGTATTTCACGTACTTTCATTTCAAGAATAACTGTTGACTCCCAGCCCCTGTTATTGGACGCTGATAAAATAACAAAGTCTTAACGTCAAATCGAATATAAGCTAAGTTGCCGTACATTTGCAGTCTCAAAATTTAATTTAAAATCAGATTTGAATTTGGAAGATTCAATGGTAATTACTCGGTCTTTTCTGTACACATTAAGTCACCAGAGAGGCTCTTTAAATAATGCATGCCCTTGACATAACCAAATTATTGAGTAGTGGTTCGTTTTAGTAGTTGCGTTTTGCCACTTTCACTGTAAAAACAGGAAAAGAAATAAAGAATTTAGAATATAAAATTTACTTGAACTCGAACACGCATATTAGAATTGAGGTGCTAGGCAGATCGCTTGATCTGAATTTAAATTAAAATCTTAATAAGTGGTTTGAGATTTTCAAGTAAAGAACGTGCCAATTTGTTTTGTTTTAGCAAATCGCATCGGTTAAAATTAATTGCTATGTCAAGTTGGAAACAAGTCGATTTTGAAATTTGCATAGCAGCTATATCTTATAGTGTACGATAATTTTTGTCATTTTTCGCTGTGATGATTTAAATAAAGCCAGTCAACAAAATTGAACAAAATCCTTCACTCGTCTCGTCAGAATACACAGCCGCACCAAGACAACGGTGAGGATCAAGCGATTTTATTGTACATGTGAAGATTTTCCTCGACTTCACTTTATTTTTTTTAGTCCCCCGAAAAGACTCTTGTTATGTTACGTGGTTTGCCGTTGGGAAATGTGAATGCGCCTTAAATTTCACGATATTTGGCGTGTGAAATTGCCCTCTGTTTGCGGTGAAATTTGACATTTTATAGTTCATTTGAAATGGTTGCTAAACAAACTGAGCCTGTGATATTTCCTTGGAGTAAAAAAAAACGGAGATCTTCCTATCAAATATTAGCTAGGATATGCAATTCCCCTCTAGGACTCGTTTGCAACATTTCATCTTTTGTTTCTTTTCAGATTATCTTTTGATGCTGCTGCAGATGACAAATTGATTATAGATGCACCATGTTTTGGTGAAGTTTCCTTTTGGGCCAGCAGCTCGTCGAGTACATTGGGTGCCACCGCTTCAAGACTGCAACAAACGGCGAGTCAATCTGGTAAGTTTAGCGGGGAGAGAAAACTGTGACTTTTGAGGGAGGCAGTCGAGGGTGATTTGGCATAAGTATGAATGTTTTTCAATTTACTAATGTACTAGGAATTTTTTCTTAAGGGATGTGTCTATGCATGATATTTTTTCTTCGTACGATATGCTTTATTCCGCTCACTGAACATGAATTTGCTTTGGTAAATTATTCTTGGGGGATATTTTTTTCAGAATGACCAGACCCCTCCCCTCCTTAAGAATTCAAGTGGTCCACCCGCTTGGGCCGTCCACGTGAATAAACTTGCGTCACAGCCCTTGCTCTCTCTAGATCCCTTGGGATTTCTGAAGCCGTCATCTTAATTCCTTTTCCGTGAAGCTAGCCACAAGCAAGAGAAGATGCAGGGTATGAGTTTTTAAAATTGACGATTTGAGCGTTCGTCCTTGATATCTTATGTAAGGACTTCAGGATCAAGTAAGGTCAGTAATGCAGTGGTGGATCTAGAGGAGCTCCTCCTTATTTTGGGTAAGAAATCACAGAGGGAAGCCGGCAGGACAACCCCCCCCCCCCTCCCTCCTTAGCTTAATGTCTGGATTCGTCACTGTAAGGAGACTAGAATTGGCGTTTGCACTATTTGGAGAAGGCAAAGGAGAGAGAGCCTGGGATTGAAGTTGTACTTGGAGCAGGACTACACAGTTACGAGATAATAATAACAGTTGTAGATATCTGCAGAACTAGATAAGCAGATATCTACAACTAATCAAGAAGGATGAAAATAAAAGGGTGTCAAATGTAGTCGAAAAAGAATCCAATTTCATTCCCACTGGTCACACATAAAAAAAAAGGAACACAGAGACTATATCAAAATCGTAAAGCGGTACAGTAGAATGACTGTCAGGTCACTTAATTTTGGCTAATCCGTACAGAATGGCTGTTAGGCAGCAGAATCTTATTGCAAGTAGAATATAGTCAATTAATGAAGTTTAAGAGCACTGCTGACTTATAGTGCGAGCTAATTTACGCCCGAGGGGAACTCCATGATAACAAGGACGTGGCTGCCCTTCGGAAATTTTAAATGGAGCCCCATGCGCGAGGTTCCAAGATCCTGTCAGTCTTGTGGGCGCGGCTTGATACTCTCCACCCCGGTGAGGTTCATCTAAACAACAAATGTCTCCGTAATCTTTTTGGCTCAATATCCTAAATTGTACCAAGATTGCTTTTACTCCTAAAGGGTAAGAGCAACACTCCCCTTTTATTTAAGAAATAGAAAACATGTACCGTGTTTCGAATTTTAGTATAAATCTACTAGTGTTCTATCACGAATGCAGTTCTCTAATTGGCTACGCTACTCACTATCTATTCTGTGATAGATACCTAGTGAGTAGCGTAGCAGTGTGTACGCTTCTTAATAAAATGACGGTACTTCTTGGCGTTTTCGGGCTGTCTTTGAAGAGGATTTCGACAAAGTTTTGAACGAATAGTAGATTTATACTAAAACAATTAGATTATTCGCTCTCGATTTCTCTATGCGTGAAAGAAATCTCGAGCTCATAATCTAATTGTTTAATAGAAACACGATTTTTAACCAATCAGCGCGCGTATTTTATTAGGACTGTTTTCTAAATGGAATTGAAATCCCACTGGTTAACAGGGCCTGAAGTTATCATTACAAATACTACTTTTGACGCTAGTTTTAAAACGTTTGCACGATGACGAGGGGAAAAGCGAATGGCTCAGTGAAATATTTTCCCTTTTTTGGACACAAGGGAATCATTTAAAAGGAGCTGAACGGGCCAAATCTTTCAACCGAACGGTTAGAACAAGAGTGCCAAAATTGAACCACAAAATGTTTTTTTGAGACTTTTGTTGAACCCACAAAGAACTACAAAGGCTGAATGCAAACCACTCAAGCGCTAACAACATCTATTATTCGTGAGTTTCAGAAACAACTGGTTGAATTAGAATTAACATAGCAGACTTTATTGATATGCAAAAGAGCTTGAGTTTAGAACTTTGACCAATTTTCCGCGAGTCCCGACAACGGAAGTCTGGATTGTTGAATTTTTAAATCTTATGTCGTTTATTTACTTTGTTAAGACCCTTGCTTGTTAACTGTGACACTTTAACGCCGTAAATTAATAATACTTTAAAGAACAAACAGCCACATATTTTTAATAATACAGAAAGCTCCTGCACAGCTCTCCCACAGTGCTCTGGCGTTTAGGAGCACTCTCGGTTGTTGCCATGGTAACGTATTCCAAAATGGCGTTCCAAAACGTCTGACAAACATATGGAGGTCTAATTCCTCCTTGCGATGGATATGTTAGACTACTGCAAGACCTATAGTATGGTAAAGAGTAGTTATGCTAACCAAGAATCTACCGATCTAAACCCTCAGGAAGTTCGACAGCCATCGACCTCGCACAATAATTACGAAAATAATGGCGACATTGTGGTTGAACCTCTGGATAGCTCATGTTTGTCAACAAAACCCGTGGATTTATCACATTACCACTCAGTTACACAGCTCGACAAGGAGGAGGGCCTCAATGGCGACAAGAAACTTAGCCCCTTGAAAGACGTAGCGAGGAATAAAGCAATGATATCAACGTTGAATACGAAGACTCCACCACGAGTGAACTTCGAATGCGAGCTGACTTTTGCTCCGAAGCTAAACGCCCTTAGCATAAAATTGGCGAAAGAACGTGGGGAAAAAGTCCGCGCTGGGACAGAGAAAAGAATTGCTAACGCTTCTGCTGAATTTACTTTTAAACCCAAAGTTAGTTCAAACAGTGTGAAAATCGTACAACAGCTAAAGACAACATTTATGGATCGACAACAAATGCATGTGGAGAAACAAAAGCGCTACGTAAGTGGACGTTCACTTGACTTTTGCACCAAGGCTATTATAGCTTTGTTAAAAAGTCCTTTAAGAGTAATTTTCAAGTATTCATAGACGAAGTTAGCTGATTTTAATTTAATCGTGCATATGGTAATACATTCATAGATTTCGTGCTGAGATTGATCAACTTTGTACTGCCTGTACTTTTCTTGTTTGTCTTCAGGCGACAAATTAATTAACAATTATTCCATGAGCGCGCGTTGGATACGAGATGATAGATTGCCAACGAAGTGCGTAGCGCCGGGTAGCCTATAATCATCTCATATCCAACAAGCGCGAGTGGAATAATTGTTTTATTTAAAACGACCCCAAAATATAGAAAACTAGAGTACAATAAAAACAAAAAGGCCCAAAAAATCACGCATACGCTCGCCATTTTTGTAGATCATGGTATAATGGCTCACATACCGTGATGGCTTAGCCAATGAAAACTGACGAATTGCATTATCCAATGATCCAGTTTTTAATAATGTTTATTATCAACTCATAATATGGAGAAAATACGTAACAAATCAAACATTCGTGATAGTTTTCTGGCTGTCTTGTCATGTTGAGATGTCAAACAAAGTTTAGCCTGAGCTATACCTTTATGTAAGTATACCGTGGTCTCTTACGGATATTTATTGCCTTGATTTCACGTTGATCTCATGTGCAACTTGGGGCGTTATAAAAAAAAAATGATCACCAGCCAAAATATTAATTATTTTGGCAGTGGATGATTTACCTTTTTAGCAATACATTTATCTTATTAGACATTTTGTTGTGTAGTATTGCTGAGTATTTTTACGAGTTGTGCCGTATTTTGGCGAGCCCGTAGGGCGAGTCAAAATACAAACAACGGGTAAAATTTCTCAGCGATACTATGCGCTACACAACAAAACGTCTAATAAGAGATTTATTATCCAACACGCCAAATTGGTATGCTCATGCGAGCGAATTTCGTGGATATTTATTTACAGGGAATGCATGACAGAAGTATGCAAAGAGGAACGGAATTGGTGCGGGAAATCCAGCTAACTGATTGGTCAACGGAGGAAACCTGTCTAACCAGTCCTCTGGAGTACAAATACCGCATGATATTTGTACTCGTCTTAAGTGTTATTTGTACTCTGTGAAGTGCAGTTGGATAATAATTATTATTCACCTCAAAAAACACATCAGAAAAATACATCAGAAACAAATAAAAATCACAAATACAAAGGGAATGAGATCATGAGAGGATGCAAACTGATATAACGCCCCATCCCCACCCCCCTCCCTCAGCAGTCCATGTTAGGGAGTTTTAGCAATGACGACGGCTACGGCGGGGACGAAGCCTTATAAAAATTGTATTTATATTTTACCTTCGAATGTCGCAGCTTTGTAAATCTCTTCAGTACGCCTATCGGTCTAAAACCTTGCTCAGGCTAAACATGCACCGACAGCGTTCAATTCGAAAAGAAGATACAAAAAATTAGCCATTGCGGTTCGCGCTGTTCAAAATACGTGGAAGTTAATCATTTCACGTTGTTGTTTTGTAGAGGACGGCAAAGAAATGTATCAAGAGTCAAAACGCACGTGCACAGCTATTGTTCTGCTCATTAAATCTTATGTTTGGTGACGCTCTCGTCGCCGTCGCCGTCGTGGTTTGCTAAAACTCCCTGTTCTCAACATGGAGGAGGGGCCAGCAATGAGGGCTTTTTTGATTGGTCATTAAGTAACAACCACTTATCAGAAATCTTCAAAAAAGGATCTTTCCTGACTTGATGTCCCAGAATTTTAAGTTTTAAATACTGTAAATTCCTATGTGTAAGTTATGTATCAGTGCCTAGTTCCAGTATCCCTCTGGTCATAATTTTAAGTGTGCCTGCATGGTAAGATGGTAGTTGTTTTCAATATACTGTACATGGGTTATTGGCCAAGTCTGAGGTAAAGATGGCTGGATTTTGGCCAAGTTCTTTTTTTGCCTGTTTATGGACAAAGACAGAGTCAAGGTTCATCAACTCGCAAAAAAAAGAACTTGGCCTAAATCCAGCCATCTTGACTGAAAAAGCTTGGTAAATTAAGGATTTATTATTGGCTTTCGGGGAATTTTTCTTGGGAGACACAGCAGGTAATCCCATCCATCTTGTCTGCTCGGGTAGCCAATCACAGCATCTTGCTCACCCACAGAGCAAGCCATATAATAAAAGGCCTTTCAAGCCTAGCCAAGGGTTTTCAGATGACAGAATATTCATGATTACACCCTCAATTTTAATGGAAGTCTCTCAATTTGATGTTTTAATTACCCTCCCCATAATTTCCAAATTTTATCAAGTTTTACTGATTTACCGGTAGTGTAAAAATCTGTAAAAATGCTAATTTTGTAGTATTTTGTGTGATTTGCAAAGCCAAAATGTAGGGAAACCTAAATTTGCAAAGTTTGAAGAACGTACGTACCCCCCCCCCCCTTAAGACCCACTTGGATTCTTGCACCTTTGGCGCTTGCATTAGTGCCAAACAATAATAACTTTTGCTTCGCTTCATTGCGCACTATTCAACGACTCTTCGATATTATGGCTTCGATTTTCTCGAAAACCAAAAGCAAATTGGTGAAAAAAACAACCAGGCATTGTTAAGTAAGTAAATTGAAGGCCATATGCAAAAATTCGGGCCCTTTTGAAGAAAAATTTTTTTTTGACCCAAACAGTCACTTAGGAGGGTTTTCCACTAGCATCTTCAATTTTATCTGATGATTTAGTTTATGGGCATGGACCATACAGTTGTAAGTCAGGTACAAAGTACACAGACCAAGATAGTCTGGTGTCTAATAAGCATGTATTAAGAGGGTAGTTTTAACAAAACTCATTACATAAATTTATCGCATCATGAATGTTGGATCTTTTCTTTTTTGGTTCACAGATTGAAGCAACAATTAATAGTTCAAACCAAACCAAAGGCAAGTTCAGCCCTGTACCAGCTGCATCCAGTAGGTCTCCAAGTCGGTTTAAAAAGATTCCTAAAATAAAGGAACCAAGCAACAGATCCAGGGAGGTTAGTTGAAAAACTTAATAATTAAGTTTAAGCTGTTTATTTACATTTTGCATCCTATCATCTTGATCCACTATGTCTCAGAAAATTTCCATACCTCTCCCACAGAGTGTGTTTTGGTGTAACCCTCACCCCCCCCCACCTCAATTCCAGTTTTTACTCATACTTTCCTTTAGAAATTTTGGTTTCAAGTCTCCCCTCCCCCTTGGAATTTGCGGTAACCCCCCTCAGAGTGGCTATAGATATTTTCTGGAACCCGGCCTACAATGTTGAGTAGAGTCTGATAACTCACCATGGGAATGTGGCAAACTATGCACTATGTACCGGGCAGGGGGGGGGGAGTGGACTTGTCAAAAAGAGGGAGTCCTCCAGCAGTATGGACAGGTGACTCATTCCACAGGTCGGCTAGATACATGTAGATCTCTGTAGAAGCAGAGCTTAGCACCTTGTATGAAACCTATATTGAGAACGAGTTGGGAGGGAATGGGTAAATCTTATTAAGTGTCTGCTAAGGGGGATTTAATGAAGAACATGAAGAGTAAAGTTATATTGTTTAGTTCTTGGCTTATTTCAAGATTATTTATCTAGTATTTATTTATTTTTTGTTTGTTCATTGGCAGCAAGATGATCAGAAGCTATCTGAGGAGGGTTCAACCACCTCTCCAGAAGTGTTGACAACGACATCAGCACCAGATTTGTTAACAACTCCTTCAATGGACAAAACTGACAACAGTGACATGAAAAGCTCACTGCACCAATCAATTGAAAAACCCGATTTAAAATCATTGTCTTCGAGCGACCTCAAAAAGACTAAATCTAATGCAAAGATCTCAGAGAATGCTGTAAACAGAGCAAATCTAGCTTATCAGAAAATACAGGAGAAAAGTCCTTATAACCAATCACTTGAAAATTTGTACTTGAAAAAAGGCAAGAGAGGTATTAAGGCACACAAAAGGACAGCGACACATCCACCTGCAAAATCCAGTGAGGTAGAAAGCGACAATGCCAGAGGCAGCTGGGACGATAACACAAAAGTTGAAAATCCCGTTAAACAAAAGACAACTCACTCCAGAAGTCACTCACAACCCAGTACACACCCACTGGGAAAAATGAAATATGATGATCCGCTGTTTGACAAAGTTAGACATGCTAAAAAAGTGGCAGAAAATGCCATTAAGGTAAGTCTCAGCTACCTGTAATATTGTCTCTGGTATTAAGTTTGTTTTCTAAATCAGTTGACTGTTCAGGTGCAGAAGCTTCATGGTTAGCGTGCCTGACTGAATCAAGCAGTCTGGGTTTGCACCCGGGATGGAGTCATTGTGTTGCATTTTTGAGCAAGACACTTTACTTTCACAATGCTTCTCTCCATCCAGGTGTATATAAATGGCTACCGGCAAATTAAATGCTGGGGGGTAACCCTGCGATGGACTAGTATCTTATCCAGGGGGGAATAGAAATACTCCTAGTCGCTTCATGCTACAGAAACTGGGATAAGCTCCTGCCTGATAGACAGTTTGGCTTGTATGCAGACTTCACCTCAGATGATTTGATCAGGGGTGGAGCAGGGTTGTTGTAAAGTTTTAAAGTATACTCAGCTTCAATGTTCATTTTTCTAAAACATTTTTATTAACAGCAAAAGAAAGTTTTCATTTGTCATGGCCCATATCCAATAGTCAGAGCTGTACTAAGGAAGCGAGGATATGTAGAGAAACACTACAAAGGAAACCTGTTACCCTCAAAAACAAGAAAAACGACAGTGATGGTAGTGATGATGATGATTCTTGTGATAGTGGAGATGACTCTGATTGTGAAAACTTGCCGCAAAGCAAGGACAAAAGCTCAAAGACTTCTAGTAATCTTCCAGATAAATCAAGAAAGGCATTGAAGCCAAAAACTAGAACTATTAATGTCGGCAAGAACAAGGCTGATGATGACGGCAGTGCTTGTGATGACAGTGATGATGATAGTACAGATAATGAAGACTGGAATGCGGGATATGAGGGAAATGGTCCTAACTGTGAATTCAGTCTCATGGTAAGTTTTTTACCCTCAGTAAGCTTACATCTTGCTTGATAATTTTTCATCAAATAATCAAGTTCTTTTTATCAAGGAATACATAGTCTCATAATGGGCTCCTTTGTAACACAGACACTTCTATATTACAGAGTCTTATCTTGTACCAGTGAAACCATTCACTACCTTTAGTAATACTATCTCTATATAAGAAGGATGAACAGTGTGATAGGAATACTTGAGTCTGCACCTATGATGCCTGTACCCATACGAAACAAGCAAATCTGCAGCAGATCTCCAACAGATCTGTTTAAACAAAAACAGAACTGCAGACTAATTTATTGTCTGCGGAGTCTGTTTTCAGTCTGCTACAGATGTTAACCTTGAATACCCTTTCACGGTTTTAAGACTACAAACGAAAAACAGACTAACAAAAGATCTGCAGATTATCTGCAGCATCTGCAGATGATCTGCAACACATTGAAGTCCACAAATCGGACCGATCGATAGACCAATTTCATTGTATCGTGACTTTGGTATGCATAACCTTAGTTGGAGGTAAGTCATTACTGGTTCATTTTGAGATAAATAAAATTGTTTGATTCTACTGGTAAAATTGTTAGTTGAAAATTGAAAATGCCTAAATAAGAGGCATAAATGGTCAGCCACTTACATACATATGGATAACACAGGATCGCCTGAGTTTTTGTATTATTATTTAAGCAACTGGGGCCTGATATTGTAAAGAGAAATGAAATTTGATAGATGCTAAATAAGTCTATACAGTGATTGAAACATAATTTGCAGGTAGGTTCAAGTTCAAAATTAACGACAAATTTTTGGTTTGTTTCAAACTACATATTAATATTATACAGTTGCTAGGTGATAGATTATGGCTGAGCTTCTCCATTTACAAACTGACAAATCACAATCACTATTCCCACAGTCCAGATCTGTGCGTAATGCTGTAGCTTCATTTATTTGGACTACCAAACGTGATGACGTGGATTTCAAATTCTTAAGGAAGGTGAGATTGAGAAAAATGTTTTCCTTACTCAAGGAAACTGGAGGTATGGGTGTGACCCATTTTTTTCCCAGGGTGAAACATTTTTTATTAAAATGCCTACTGCAGCATATAAATAGGTACAAATCAAACTATATCAATAAAACAGAACCAAACAGAAACAAAAGCTACAACATGCAGTATGAATGAAGTTTTGTGACCGTTTTAAAAAAAATGTAAACTGGCTGTTTTTGAGAGGCCATTGACTCAGTTCCCAGTAAGGATGCACTTTAGCAGTCATCACCGTTGCTGAGAGGTGACTTAAATTGTACAGAAGTTAAATAAGAGTGACATATGTATAGACTGTTTGCCTGCACAAAAAAAAGTGGTCATTGCTGTAAGGTGGCTGTTCGGGAGTTTCGACTGTATTTAATCCTTATATACCCTAGTCAACCTACATGAGATCTGACTGCTGGTTAGTCAAGTTTACTTCCATTTTGAAATGCAGGGCCTGACTTCTTAAAGGCAGACTCTCTCCAAGAAGAGGCAACTGACTCAGTTTGTGTAAATTGGAGATGTATGATGTGAAAATGCACTGATCACAACCTGTGAATGACCTTTCCAATTATTAATACTCTCTGATTAATTTTCAGGACCAGATTGTCAATCACTACTGCAAAGCGAGTTCTTTCACTACAAAGGTCAGTGCATTTACAATAATAATTAATACGGTTTTGTGGCGTGGCTAGCACCTTGAAACAGAACGCTTGAAAAATTAAACGACAATCATTTTTTATCTTATCAATACACAGAACTAACTTCCACAATGATGTTTTTTAACAGTTTGGCCTCACCACAAACATACAAAACTTGAAGTGGTATGAAGAGGCTGATCACTTCTCATTCTTCCCACGCTCATATTTGCTTGGCTCAGATGATGAGAAGATGGATTTCATAGGTAAGTAGCCGTAAGCTCTCTTTGTTTAATGTCGCCCATTTTTAGCGGAATATCTTCAAATCATTCATGCTCCAGTGACTTCATGTTGAATTCCAGGTGGAATCAATTATAGGAATCTTTAATTTCTCTGTCAACATTATTCTGAACATGGACTTAAGCACACAAAATATTAGGCCACTGAGAAGTAAAATTTATGTGTGTGAGAAGTAATATATCAAATACAAAAGACCGTGTTTGACCACATTTCCAAACACCGAGAAGAGAGTTGAAAATACAACGTGCAGCTGAGTATTTTTGAGGAACTTCAAAAATGTTTGGAAATGTGGTCAAACACTGTCTACAGTGTTTGATATATCTTCTCAATCAAAACCAAAAGTAAGGATTTCAGATAGGATCAACAGACTAAGACAGGGTTTAAGGCTGAAAGTCCCATATTCAAACTAGAGAACATAATTGACATAATTTTCTCAACTACAATCTCTTCATTGTCAGATGATTATCGCCTCACTGCTGCAATAAGCATAGTAAAGTGGGTAATCCAGAGATACGAGAATGGCAACACTGATGAGAAACCTCACTCCAACAAAGAGCCATCATCGCCTGACCAGGGACGTGGCACTCCTAAAACTGCATCAATTGCACGAGCCAGGAATTCTGCGAAGTCCAAAGCTGCATCCAGAGCACCCTCTCGGGCAACTTCCAATGTAATACCTGTGAAGGCTCTCACACTTGCTCTGGAGGTATGCCGTGACTTCCTCAGATGTAAGGAGCACTTGGATATTGATGAACCAATAAACAAGGTCAGTTATCTATTTTGATCATCATTGCCATCATCATCATCATCATCATCACCATCACCATCATCACTCTTTGTGCCAATAGACACCAAGACTACAACATACTGCTTCCATTCCAGACTGTCTCTGGCTACTGCTCTTGTAGCATTCCAGTTGTTCCAGTTATCCCTGCCTCCCTGAGGCTAATTAACATTATTAGTAGTTGACTTTTTTCCTGATGGTAGTCTTACATGCAAATCAAAGGTTTTTTGTTCCTTCTAGGACTGAATTGACAGGTTGACACCAACTTTTTACACCCCTACAATCACTCACACAGCTGGAGGGCCATGAACTCTTTTGCCTAACTGCCCCTGCTTTTCTACAGTAACTATAGTATTAATAAATTAATATGGTTAAAATTAAATTTTTAACATCATATTACTTTCAGGGACCAGCTATCACAGAAGATTCCTGGAAGCTTCTTGTTGACTTCTATTACCAGATCAAGAGGTGAGTTGGAGCAATGTGCTGTTTGGCATAGAATCTCAAACACCAGGGGGTAAATACTGTGGGTTTTCTTTATTGTTGAGTACTTTACATTTCCTTGTGTCTCACACCAAAAGTTTCATTACGTTATTCATAATCACTGCCTGTTCTATTAACACCTGTTATGCTGGTCCATTTCAGTCATGATGCTGTTATTGCCACTGCTTATCCTTTCCTCAAAGAGTGTCAGAACACACTGAAACAGGTTTGTCAGCTTAACAAATGCCGGAACTAAGCCAAACATGCATAACCTTTGATAGTCAATATTTGATGTGTCCAAGTGTAGGAGACACAATTGCAGTGGGCTCATGGTTAACTAGTGCACTAACCAGGTTTGGGTCCCTGACACTGGGCATTGTGTACAACACTTTAGCCTCACAGTGCACTTATGTCCAGGATTGAACGCAACTATTGTTTAATTAATACAGTATTATTAGGGGTTGGAGAAACAAATAATTACAAAAGAAAGAAAAATTTGTACTTGGCAGGGTTATTTGATATTTTCACATTACTTCATATTTGACAGAATTGTGTGTGTTTTGGTGACTTTTTACCAATAAGGACACTTCGTGATGCTTATCGTATGGAATTTGAATCTCATTAACGTTCAATCCTGGACATATCTGCCGCAATGCCTCTCTCCACCCATGGCAGGTTTACAATCGCGTACTAGTGAATTTGTTTTTATTCTGTCATGTTTTAACATCCTTCCACGGGAGAGTAGAGATAAGTTGCTCCATGCAAAAAATGAAAACTGGGCTAACCTTCAGTGACTGTATGGGACACTTGGCCTGGCACAGACTTTGACAAATTAAAACTACACTTATCAATTTTGCAGATGAGAGAACACCTTCCTCAGGTAGACATAGATGGTATGAAGAACATTTGGATTGTCAAACCTGGAGCAAAGTCAAGAGGCAGAGGTAATTCTGGCAACAGCAAATGCATTAGACTACTACATTTCTCTCATTAAGAGGAAAGCAAAGTCCAATTTACAATGCACGCAAAGGATTATGCACATAGAGGATATTACAAGGTGGCAAGAAGATATGAATTTTAAGTTCGAGTGGCAAGAACAATATCTCGCTTGTTTGCTGCCCTCACTTGTGAGATATTGTTCTTGCCATTCTGATGAGAGCACTTTTGATGATTTTCTGAGGATTTCTGACCACTCCAAAGATTTCTGAAAATTCTCCAAATTTTCACAGTGTCACTGTCCACAGAAGTGCATTCAGTGTGTCAGCAAATTAAATGCTGGGGGTAACCCTCCAGCTGACCCTTTTAGGGGAAGTAAAGGTCGGCTCAATGCACCATTAAGCAAACAAATCAGACAAAATGACAAACTTTAGTTTCGAGTCAATCTTCCACATGCATCTGCCCATGTTCCTCTCAACTTACTTTACTGTAACAATTTCTCTAAATGTGCAATTCCAGATTTTTTTTAAGACCCCCCTCCCCCACCCCTCTGGAAATTCCAATTAAGTCTCATACATTCCTTTCAATTTTTTGGCCTTACAGAACCCCCCATCCCCCAGGAAATTCCAATTCCTCCTGTGGGGGGGGGGGGGTAGAGTATAGATATTTTCTGGAACTGTACAATTTATGACATTGCTTATTTTGTCTTTTGTTTTCCCTTCTGCTAGGTATCATGTGTATGGATCGTCTGGATGAAATCGTGAAACTTGTTGGCAGCAATGCTGTTGGAAACAAGGAAGGTCGCTTGGTTGTTCAGAAATATATAGGTAATGCACATATACATCTGAAAAATACCAGCATGCAGGAGGAGTGTGAAGAGTGACTGCTGTCGCTCTTCACTGTCACTCTGCCCTTGATGATCTCCAAGGATCTTCAAAGATCTTCACAAGGATTTTGAGGATCCTATTCAGGAGTAGTGATAATCAAGTAATCCAGGATCTTTAAACATCTCACCAAGGTTTTTATTTTCCTGCCAAAGATCTTCAAGGATCTTGCCAGACCTTTATGGATCATATTCTCTGTGACTTTACTAAAGATCAATGCAAGGGTCTTTGTAAGAAGTTCATAATATGAAGTATTTCAAACCTGCAATGGTTTTAACCACGGTGATATACATTTTACCACTCTAGGTGTAATATTAGTTTCAGAGTAGTTCCTCACTCATTCATGTAACAACTAAAAAAAAAACCCTTCATGATCTAGATCAGAGCTAGGCCTCTTTGAATCTCTAACTATTTTCTTAGGTTTTACTTATAAAACTCCTTTTCTACAGAAAAGCCATTGCTGATCTATAGTGTAAAGTTTGATATCAGACAGTGGTTTCTTGTGACTGACTGGAATCCTCTGACCCTGTGGTTCTACAAGGTAGGCAGAAATGTACGAAGTAGCAATCTTTCTTGGACAATTCTATCCAAGAAGGAAAGGCACATTGAGGTTAGCCCTGTGTGAAGCATGAACCCGCGAGACAAGGCCAGACCACAACACTGTAAACTCCTATATCCTACTCTTCCCCCTGCTAACCATGCAACACTGAACATACAGGAGACACTAGGGCCTACGATTCATAGTTCTTAAATTCAAGAAGACATGAACCTCTAACTGTTTTTAGATTTAATTTACAAATTAAGGTAGTTTCAATTTTGCTAAAATATTCTCATTTAAGAAGGGAGCCTAACTGCAGGGATCACCAAGTATCCCTGGGAACAAGTCACATCAATGACCTTTAAAACAAGAGATAATAGGTCACAGAACTCCCACTTGTGATAGACACAGGGGTTTCATTAAGGGCAGGGCACTGGGAAAACTGATTGACTGTGAGGTCACGATTTGAACATCTGGTTTGAACATCTAGCAAAATCTTTTCCTTATTTGAATGAATGAATCCATGCGTGTGTGCGTGCGTGCGTCCATGCGTGCGTGAGTGTGTGAGTGAGCGAGTGAGTGAATGAATACCTTTTAATCAAGTGTCGAACTGAAATAGCAGTAAACAACTAATAAATTGGGACACTATGAATAACTTAACTAAGCAGTTATTACACCAATTAAAATTAAAATTGATAAAACTATTTACAATTGATAAAATGAGTATGAAGTTAGCTCAGTTCAAATAGTTTTTCTTGCCTGTAAAAACCAGTTGTCCTCCTGTTGAAAACATTTACTTAACAAAACGTCAATAAATGATGCTCCAGAAAATGTCTTAAACAGGAGAGGGGGGAGAGGAAATGTTGGTGGAGGTGTCGTATTTGCCTTCCTGTACCCAGTTTTAGCTTCATCCAGGACTGCATTCTATTCTGTAACTCACGAGTGATCAACATGTTATCGTAAATTAATGGTAAGTCAACTGTGGCTTTTTTGTATCTTTTCAGAATTGCTACATAAGATTCTGCAGTCAGAACTTTTCTCTGGATGACTACCACATGTAAGTTTAAACCGGTGAGGTTTAAAACATTTCGAGACAAAAGGAAAAGCTGACATGGTTTCTTCCTCGACATTCATCACTGTAAACTGCAACTTTGGTTTTTTTGTTATAAGGAGGCAAGAACATATGGTTGCCTATTCCCATTTACCCTTTCTGTTCATAAGAGTCTACAACATGGAGTTTCACCTTGTAATATATATCATCAGCAGTGGCGGATCCAGACCATGAGCTAAGGGAAGCCCTGCTGGCTTTTCTCCCTTCTGTCATTTCTTCTTTTTTTACCCAAAATAAGGGGGACAGGACCCCTGGGCCCCTCCCTTAGATCCGCCACTGATCAGGTGACGAGCATTGATGTACTGCCATATTCACAGAACAGATTTTGAATGCAATTACATGTATTCATATTTTCACCTTGCCTCTCAGTCTAAATGTTTTAAGTGCAATACTGACTTTATTTGTATTTTTTATATCTGCAGAAGCATCCACCTGGCAAACAATTCCATCCAAAAACATTTTGAGAATGGCATCCGTGACAAACGGATCCCCGATGAGAACATGTGGAGCAGTGATGATTTGAAGGCATACCTCAAGTAAGTAATACTGTATAACTGAATGCGATGTTTTGCACCTGAAAGCAGTTCATTTTTTCAATCTATTTCTTCAAGGTACAAGTTTAGTCAACTAGTTAACAAACAGTAACAAAACAAAAATTACTGGATTGAGAAGACACAGAGTGATTGTAAATGAAAAATCATAAGCAAAATATTTCAGAATGCCATTAGTTAGTTACAACTTTATCTTCTGTTCTGGGCAGTTAATTTTCGTTTCACCTTTTGTGCAAGTTTTAACGTGTCTTTGAAGGTTTGTAGCTTTTGTAAAGCGGGCCCGGCAATGATTACAGACATAAGTTCTTGCCAGTCCGGTAATGTCTTTTATCAAAAATGCGTGACCTTCGTAAATTCCGATAGTCATGATTTTTTTCAGCTTGTCAGAGGGGTTCATCATGAGATGCCAATGGATTTCTCCATTTTCTTGCCGCTGGGGCTCGTACACTCTGATTCCTATCCATTCCTGAAAGGGTTTTCCTTTATTCAGATACTGCTCCACCTTGTCAAGCTCGTCTAGGCAGGTTTTTGGGCAATATCCAACTTAAAGTAGTCTCTCGCCAGCTGCCTTGCTGATTGAGTGCAACGATCGGGTCGGGCTCCTTTATAAACAGCAATGCAGCGCCAAACACACAGGTTATCACCAAAAGTGTCAAGCGAAACCATTTTTCGTCCGTGGGCAAGATTTCGTAACCAATCTGGCAATGGCCCCGTTCCCAACATTGGTTGGTTGTCAAGCACAGCTTTTACCTCAATGTTGGAAAATTTAATGAATGTCCATTTTGTGTTTGGCCGCTCGATGTTATCGAGATTCAGTCTGTTTTGTTCTTGCTCATTCACCCATCTTTCGGCTTCTGCAAAATTATTCATCCAAGGCGAGCCTTTTTGCTGTTTATAAAACACCATTCTAAGCCCCGTTTCATTGTTAACGAGAACATATGCGTAGCTATGCCGAATGTAAAAAGATTGATTTATATTTTGTCTTAATTTCCGCATTATTGCCGCGGTCTGATTTGCTCTCAACCTTTTATCGAAAGCCCAACTGATGAAGCGGCGCCCTCTCCTATTTTCTCTCCCCTCTTCCACTCCCTCGCGTCTGACATACATCTCGATGATTTCATTCTGAAAATCAATCACTGGTGGCTGTCTTCCTTGGGGCTTTTGTGCGCTCTTGATAAAATTTTTCTTGTGCCGTGACACGTACATCGCTCTTATATAGTCGCGGCATTTTTCTAATTGAGATAATAATTCGTATACAATGCCCCAGTAGTAGGTAGAGGAGTCCGACAAATACTACTTTTTCCGGTGGGCCTTAGAATCGCCGAAATAATGCGCTCAGCGGCGGGTCGAAGCTGGCTGAGACCCGACGTTGAACGCATTATTTCGGCGACTTCAAGGCCGACCGGAAAAAGTGGTATTTGTCGACTCTCTACCTACTACTTCTGTAATGACAGTACTGTAACAGTTTTATTTGTTTGTGGTACAAAACAGCATGACAGCTCAGGGAGTGACTACAGTTAGAAGGTAGGAGTTTAGAGTAGTATAATAGGGTAGGTTTGTACCAGAATTTACCACCTTAAGGAACTGTTATAATTTTCGCTTGGTTGACTTATTTGTGCCTTAAAAAATATGACTAAGGTATTCAAAATACATTATTCCTTTCACATTGACCAGAGCTAAGATATAAATATTTTCGAGTATTCTTTGCGTAAGTAATTAGGATAAAATAGTTATATGTAACTATTTCATAACACTTGAAACTTCGTAAGACGAGATAACGGAGTGAAAAATTTGCTCCACTTGTAATTTTGGAGTAAGTGTACTGTGGAAGTACATATAGTTCTTTGCTGGAAAAAAAATAAAGCTTGCATTTTCGAGTTTTGAACTCCATACATATTTCCATTTTTGTTCTTCAAAATTAAACTTTTTACATAGACATCTATGGGTCACCTGATTCAAATTCTACCGCTTATCAGATCACCAATGACTGTCACGCAATTTGTGGTAACACTAGTTGTGTCATGTTATGCCGAGTAGCCTTCAGTTTGGCTGTCAGCGTGGCCCCAATACTAATCCTATATACAGACTTCCTAGGGAATTTTAGAAGTGTTTTCCATTACTGTCTGGTCCTATAGATATTGGCAATTGTGCTCGCTGGCGCATAGTTGTGTCAGTGGAATACTTCAGCACTGCCTTGGGTATTTGCATAGGCCTTGGAGTTCTCTGCTGTGTATCAGCTGCACCATTGACCTCAGCAGCAAAGCGAGTTTTACTTCTTGCAATGAGTCCTTTTAACTTTCCATCATCTGTTGTGCAAAAAGTAGTTGCTATAGGAATTGACTGCGGTGCACACGTACAACCGATTGCCCACGAACCTTCAGGTTTCTTCCTTGATTCCGCTAGACGCTTGGAGTCTGTTGTGACTAATGCTTCTCCTGATGTATTTACCAAAACATTCCGCGTTTCTTTTGGACGAGAGAGAGAAGCAATTTTAGCAGCAGTGCTACCCTCAGGAGATAATTCTTTGTGCCGCGGCAACGATGCGGAAATTAAGACAAAATATAAATCAATCTTTTTACATTCGGCATAGCTACGCATATGTTCTTGTGAATAATGAAACGGGGCTTAGAATGGTGTTTTATAAACAGCAAAAGGCTCGCCTTGGATGAATAATTTTGCAGAAGCCGAAAGATGGTGAATGAGCAAGAACAAAACAGACTGAATCTCGATAACATCGAGCGGCCAAACACAAAATGGACATTCATTAAATTTTCCAACAT
>JAHPZR010025468.1:0-15065 GCA_019787425.1 Platygyra sinensis
TTCTGTATATAAACTACACACATCCCACAAATCCTCGATTTGCTCCGACGAAGGACAAATGCTCAAAACGCCAGCTTTCGAATCTCTTTACGGTGGCCAATTCACATTATCAACCCAGTTGATAAAACCAAATTATCTTGTAATACTCCCCACCGATGCAGCACCAAAGTTTCTTTAGAAACTTGCCCCCTTTAGTCATTTGAACAATAAAGCCTAGGTGTAAAACTTTAATATTCACTTCTAGCCTTGATCTTCACACCTGTAACAAACTAGCTACTTTGTGGGTAAATTGGCAAATTATTGTACAAAAATACAATTTTACCCATAACATCAAGGGCCTATCAAGCATCAGGTGTTCTGGGTTAATTAACAGCCCTGGAAACCTACAAACTGTCGGGGAAACTTGGCGAACATGGTAGGGGATACCCATGATGGGGAGGCATTTCATCAAAGGTGCGAGGGCATGTATTGATAACACTAATTGGAAGAATAAATTCTGGATAAGCTCTAGCTGCATGTATGGCCCACTGCATGGCATTGCAACCCCTCCTCCCTAATTCTAGCAACTGAGTTTATTAGAAACATGTCTAACATGAAGCTTAGTGTGGGTTGGTAATGCCTCTTTTCTCAACCAAACTAGTTTACATAACCTTGCATCATATGGAGCTTCCATTTAGTACCGTTACATGTGGTTGTTCAGTTCATTGAGAGAAACAACTAGTCTTGCCATGATAATCAAGCTATTAAAATCCTAATTGAATGGTAGGTACTGATTAGTTTTTAATACACAGATCGGGATATGGCTGCTCGCCATCGTGCTCGAGGGTCAAGCATTCAGATCATGAAGGTTGATGTGATTCCAGCCAACAAGTGCAGGCGACCACATGTGAAGCAGCTGCATGTAAGCTTTCATTAAATTGTTAACGTAATGATGTGTGCTGCATCTAATAATTATTGTAGAGACAAAATAAAGTATAGAAATTCTTACTTTTTTACCCTCTGTGTACTGGTCAAATCTCATAACCACTGGTTTCTAGAGAAAATTTATTTTAGAGTGAATATGGGTGGAGAATATTGTTGCAGCTGTAGTATTAACCCATTAGGTATCTTGAACTTATGTGACAGTGAAGGTCCAGATGTACTCTACAATGGGCAATAGCTGTGTATCTCAGTTCTTGTTTATAACAATACCGTAATTGTAATAATACTAAATAAGACCCCAGAGACTAGGTTTACATAACCCATGTGAAATACATTAGTAAATTACTTTTTGTTTCATTTTTTTTTTGCAGAATTCAAAGATCAAGTTTCCCCTGCCCCATCGTATCATCAAGTCTCACTACAAGTCCAAGTTTGTGGCCAAGCGTCCGAACACACACTTTTAAAAGCGATGAAAAATGACACTGGGAAGCATAAAATAAATTGTTATCAACACCGTACTTTATTTGTTTCGATTTTTCTCATCACATAATTCATTTTTATGCTCTTCAAGAGCCCACTGATTGATTGATTGATACATCTTTATTGATTAAGATGTTTAAGCCCCCCAACACTCCATATTGATTAGATAGCAGTTGACTTCAGGGATTTCAGATGTCTCTCTGTCTGGTTATTTCATAGACTGAATCTGTTAATGTGTTTACATCCATTTAAATTGCCATTCAATTCAGACCACGAGGTGATTCATTCCGGAGGTTACAATTGTGCATTTGTCACAAGCAACTAGTTGTATGAGAGTTTGTAGAAACTGGACAATTGTAACCTCCCAAATTAATTATCACATAATCTGAATTGGGTGGCAACAACATTGTAAACATGTTTGCTGAATCCGCCTATTGATAGTTATTGCCCATTCACAATCAGAGAACCTCTGTAGTATTTTGAAGTGTCACATTGTTTTAAGGAATTATAATGACTCCATTTCAGGAATAGGTTAAATTCTTGGCCCAGAGGTTTCAATCCTTTTGGTCAAGCAGATTGCCATTAAGTTTTGAGTCCACTGTAGCTTTGATCTTCTCACCTGTATAAACTTGTTGCCTTAGGTGAACTGCATCAACTACAGTATAGGAAAGTTCCTCTATAACATACTACTTGGCCATGGTAGGTGTTAAGTCCTGTCCTGGTCAGTACCAAGAATTGCAACCTCTGGGTGGGTCCAACTCTAGAAGTGCATGACTTGGATTTCCCTTCAAATCTGACAAATTTGCAAAGAATTCAAAATGGCTGCTTTACCTATGCCCAAAATTGTGTCCAGTCAGGTGGTGATTCTAATCTTGGTGCTGACCAAAAGGATTGTGGTTTCAGGGACGAGAATGGGGAAGGTTATAGAATGGGGAAGGTTATAGAAGAGTGTTTTCGTCTCCCCCTTGACAGTAATATCTCCAGACATTGAGGGTTAGTTATTCAGGCAATGATAAATTTTCTCGGCCACATTAATTTTGCACAACTGATTAAAGTCATCAAAGGCAAGGATAGAAAGCGCCATGGATACACGAAAATTCTGTATTTTTAACACTGCTGAGAAATATAATTTGACTGCAGCAAAATCCATTTGTACCCAATGTACCCATTTATACCCATGGCTGCAATGGTCGGTGGATGGAGGCACTGAATCAATCTGTTATCACGAAGCTCTGTAGAACCTCTATTTCATTGGATCTTGTTGGCACGAAGCTCTATTGTTTTAGGGCTAGAGTCCATTGTTACTATTGTTTGTTTATCATTTTCTCAACCAATCCTCTGAGACGTTTCGAAGAGCTTCGTGGCAATCAACTTGATAAAATTTATATCGGGGGATGTGGATGATGTCTATACTGTTTATGTTTCTATTTGATCGATACACAAAGAGCCATTGACAAGTAATTTGGCCGCGTGCCATGTCATGCTGTGCCAGAACAGGACAACTTATCGGTATTCAGACACTTAGAATGACTTACAGTGATTCGCCAGACCTCAACCGGAAATGGTAGCTTTCTCGGAAAACTACAGCAAAACTATAAAGTATATAAACTTGTGTGGATCGTGTCAAAACACAACAACTCAACAGCAATGGACCTTCAGTTTTTCGCATTGGTGTTCCTCCTCGCCTTAGCTGAAGCCTGCGCTCAATTCAAACCCGCTCAGCCTTGCAATCCTAAGGAATGTCTTCTTCCAAATTGCCGTTGCAGCGAAAATCGCAAGCCACCGGGTGGTCTGACGGCCGAGAAAACTCCACAGATTATCATGGTTACTTTCGACGACGGTATTGAGCAGCGATTCTACGACCTGTACATCGAGCTGTTAGAAGAATTGCGAAATCCCAACGGCTGCCCCGCTTTTGGAACCCTGTTTAATTGTCACGTAGGAACAAATTACTTCTTGGTGGAAACTGCGTACTCCCATGGGTTTGAGATAGCGGACCACACCGTTACGCATCAGGGATCCACTCACTATGAAAATGCCAATTACACCGTGTGGAAAAACGACATCGATGGGCAAAGAGAGATTTTGCATCGGTAAGATTTTGTCGTCCTCGTTTACAGAAGAATTAAGTCGTTTAAATAGATTGGCTTCCGCCTCACGCAACAGTGGTTTTTTTCGGAAATAACGTCATACTCTGTGCTTTGTGATTTTCCCTTCGGAAGGGAGTGCTCGCGTTACAATTTTCTTTTCTTTAAATATAATATTTACAAGAATATCGAGGAATTCAGAAGCTGAGATTTTGAAAAGGATTTTTTTTTTTTTGGGGGGGGTGGGGGGGGGGGGTTGGGAATTTGCAAATACAATACACTTGCACTTGTTAATTAAAGCGTGCAAGATTTATTCCTTTTAATCGACAAACATAGCCAAAAAACAGCAGTAACATACCTAACCGCATGTTTGATAGTAAGAACATTTGCAAAACAAGTTATGTGTATTTTTGCTTCTGGAAACCCTCTATTATTTGGGGTTTATCAATTTTGTGATTCTTTTTTAAGAAAAAGATCTTTGCTTCAACAGAAGCTAAAATTAAAACGTGGAGGAGAACAGAACTTGTGGAGTATTAAAATGTAAAATCTCAAATGCAGGGTTAATTTTTTTCGAGCTATAGTTCTACTCTAATCGGGTTTTTTTTTACATGATTGTTTTATAGATTTGCAAACATACCCTATGAAGAAGTTGCTGGATTTCGAGCACCAGACCTTATGTTCACTGAGAACATGTTTAAGGTGTTGTTCACAAGTAACTTCACTTATGACCTCTCCTGGCCTGTTAATCCTAACTTTGATGGTCTTGACACAATGTACCCCTACACCTTGGACTACCTGTCGACCGAGCCCTGCCCTACTCCAGAAGAACCGTGTCCAAAGATGTCCTATCCAGGACTCTGGGAGATTCCTAACGTCAACATCATGAATAAAGATGGAACAACTTGCGCTTCGATGATGGATGGGTGTGATCCAGGGGGGAACGCAACAGCATGGTACGATAGACTGGTTGATAACTTCCATCAGTACCACTACGACACTAACAGGGCTCCTTTTGGAATGCATATGCACGTGACTTTTTTCTTATCAGCCAAAGGCAGTGATCACATGATAGCTGCAAAGAAATTTCTTAAATACGCCGAGGATCTGGGGGATGTTTGGATCTTGACACCTTCTCAAGTCATCGCTTGGATGAAGGACCCTCAAAATATTGAGCAGGCAAAGAGTTTCGTTCCTTGGCAGTGTCCTGAACGTCCAAAGCCGCGATGCGATTCATCAACTGTTAACGGTTGTCACTACACGGTGAAGGGAGAACAGGTCTACATGTTCACCTGCACCAAGTGTCCTCCGCATTACCCAACACCTACTAACCCAGACGGAAATTAAAAGAAATGCTAAGAGCAGGCAGTCAGATAAGCACAGATAGTGACAGTTTTAATGGCTAAAAGACAGCTGAATCAATCTGCATTCCGATTGGAGAGGAGAAAGTGAGAGAATTTTATCTTAAGATTATTAAAAGATGATTTCATCCTTTTTTTTTCAATATCTTTTCTTTACGACAGAAAATTGACTAAAAAGTGACCGAAGGTTTCCTCTGCCAGTTCGTTTTAGTATGTTTATCTTTCAGTATATCTTTGACCATTACAATGAACTTAGTGCGATAGCTGTGTGAACTGAAGGATTGAATTCGATTTAACGTGGAACAGGAACTTGAGGCTTTTTATCTTGGTAGTGAAATATAGTTACTGTGTTATAGTTTCTTTTTCCTGGTGTAACGTGTTAAAATAAAGTGTTATTGATTGATTGATTGATTGATTCATTGGGACACGAATTTATACGTAGTTTGTTCGTGTGTCATTTAATTATCTGGGATGTTTCCAACGCTGATATCGCTTCTTTCATGGTCTTTCATACCATAGTTTTCTTAGTCAAGATCATCTCTTACTGATTTGGCTTTATATTATGCCTCTTCTCTCAGTACATCTTACATCATTCAACTGAGTTTGACTTATTGAGTAACATTTTCTTCTGGATGTTCCGATCTTATCAGCATTTCGGCTTTACTCATTGACAAGGGCCTGTTTCCTCTTACATACTTACATCCCTTCCGTGCAGTGTAAGTAATTAAGGAGGACTCTTAAGTTTGTTGGATTTCTCTCTTCCTGTCCGAACTCAGTTCGTCATGGTTGAGTTCCTACTTCGGGGATATAAAGAAGGTACATTGCATTTGCAGCCGTTTTATACGTCTTTATGACGCCCTTCTTCCCATAGACAACGGTTTTTACCGGATCGGGTACGCCTTCATGTGGGTTTTACAACTAAAGTCAAGTCAATCCTTTTTCTTGATATTTTTCAATTTGGAATACATGACCTTTCATAAGCGATCACCCAAAATGTCAAGCCGAGTTAATCGCTTATGGGAGGTGGTCGCTTAATATGAGAGATTATATGATAATGGGTCCAAATTTTTCGGTTTTAGAACATGGAAACTGCTGAGACCTAAGGCTGATTTTCACTAGCGACGGAGTTGGAGTCGGGTCGTAGTCGGAGTCATAAGAGACCTTATGATCTAGTGTAGTCCAGTCCCTGAACTCTCCTTTCTGGGGCGGGAAGAAAGGAGAGTTCAGGGACTGGACTAGATCTAGTGAAAATCGAGAATCGCAGTCGTAAGCGGAGTCATAAGCTCGACGGAATCGGAGTAGGAAGAATCAGAACGTTTCCATTTCTTGCGATTCCGTTTACGACTCCGTCGCTTATGATCCAGTGAAAACTGGGTTGTCGGAGTCGGAAGCAGAAGCGGAAGAACCAACCCATCGCAAGGCCCGGAATCGAACATTGTCATTGGTTTACTTCTTCCGCTTCTGCTGTGCGACTCCGATAATGCAGTTTTCACTTGATCGTAATCCGGTTCTTTTCTTGTTATAATTATAGACCATATAGCTGTTTGTAGCTGATAACGCGCGCTCTGATTGGACATTTGTAGGGCATTATGTAATTGTTACCCGTTTATCGCAAAAAAACTATTTCAAGTGGTCGCTTACGGTAGGTTAAAAACAAAGGAAAATTCAAACTTTTAGCTCTAAAAGTGATCGCGGTCGCTTACGAAAGGTGGTCGCTCGGCATATAGTGATCATTGACTGGGAAACTTTTGGTATTTTGGAAAACTGGTCGCTACCGGAGGTTCGAATGTAATTGCATCATGACTTTGACTATAGCTTCTAAACTTATTACCGCATTGAATTTGCTAGGAAAACTTTGATCTTCACAGTTTTTCAGGCAGTTTTTTGTTAGGTATTTATGCAAAGTTCCACGATCTATGCGACCGCGCAAAAAGGGGAAAGACTGGAGGTGGGTCCAAAGTTTTCATGAAGGTTATTCAATGTCACTACCATATTTGGAAGTGAGAGTAACCGCATAGGTAGGAAAGGACTGGGGAAAAGGACTTAATTAAGGTCGATCAATGTGACAAGTATATTTATATTTACCCCGCGATGTAAAATAATTTTTTTGAGTCTTTTTACCGAAAACAACGTAAAATACAGCAACCATGCTGTCGTTAAAAGCTGGTAGACAAGTTTTAGGCGCCTATAAGCTTGTAAATACACCACTGCTTCGTTGCTTTCTTCATACCTCGAAGCCAACTTCGACTTTTGCCAAAGATCTCTTTCTCGGACGTTGTAACAAGGTGAGATTTGATTTCGAGATTTAAGATCAGTTAAATCGGATTTTAAAGACTTGATATTAGTGGTAGAGTCAAGCTTGCATCGTCACTAATGGTTAACAGGATCAGGAAATGAGATTTTCACCTTTCGTAGCTAAATGAGAGATGTATGCGAGTTGTCGTTATGCAATCTTCGTTTTGCCAAGTCCACGTATCTAAAGGATATATATTGACTTGCATCTTCACCATCTATGGGTATATTACGGACTCACATAGTGACCAGTTCCCAGTGACTTGATAGCTCAGTTAGTAGAGCACTGCAGTTCAGTTGCTAATACTCTCATAGCTGAAATCAATGAGGGGAGAAATGAGTGGCTGAATTGAGTGAATGAGTGACAAGAGTGAATGACTGACTCATTTACTAAGTGACTGACTGACGGACTGGGTGAATGATTGACTAACTCAGCGACTTGGTGAAGTAATGACTGAATGGATGAAAGACTGATGGAATGGATGACTGACTGACTGACTGACTGACTAATTGAATGAATGTACTGACTGACTGACTGACTGACTGACTGATTGACTGACTGACTGACTAACTGACTGATTGACTGACTGACTGGGTGAATGATTGAATGACTGGATGAATTAATTTGTAACTTTCATTACTGAAATCAATGAAGGGAGAAGTTAGCGGGTGACTGAGTGAATGACTGATAGAGTGAATGACTGACTGACTTGCTAATGGACTGACTGGGTGAATGATTGTCTGAATAGATGAATGACTGACAGAATAGATGACTGACTAGTTGACTGACTGACTGACCAAGTGACTAACGGAACAAATTGACCGATTGACTGGGTGAATGATTGACTGACTGGATAAATGATAACAAATAAAGAAAGAAATAAAAGGATGGTGAGACTGGGAGACTGATAGAGACAGGAGATAGTCAGATCAAGATAATATCATTCAAGTCTCAATGTGCTCTCACTATGTTGATGACCATATACCTAAAATGGTCAAGAAGAGATCTAAGTTCTGTTGTTCAGTGTGCTCTCCAACCTCGTTCCCAGGGTCCTCTCTCTACTTCGAGAAAGTACCCTGGTTACGGCTGGTCACGAGTCTAAGCATGCCAACCCAAGCCGCACAGAGGGTGGGTCCTCAACTTAATTTTGTCAACACTCTCTAGGGAGGTGAATGTTGCGATGCAACACAGATGTTATTTTCAAAAGGAAGCAAGTTATTTGTCAGAGATCCTGCCTGGCCAGTGCTTTGACTCTACCTGAACTACTTCTATGAGTATGAGATGTAAATTGAGAGGGAACTTTGCTTATAATTCACTGCTTTTTTGAACAACCGTCAACAACCTGCTTCGGATTAGTTTAATCAGTTTTTCACACCAATAGAATTAATAACCGAGAAATTATCGATGAGATACATTCAACTTGGAGCTCTATCCTTGACTGAAAATTGGATTTACTGCTAAACAGGTTTTAAACAAAATCTGCAACATTTTGCAAACGCACGACCAATGTCATTGTTGTCAAGTTGTTTATAAAATTTTACACTGCAAGAGAATCGAATGACTGCCAAACTTTCGATTGGATGAATTCAATCAAATTCAAAGCTTCAAAGCTAGTCTCTGCCAACACTGGACGTATCAAACTCTAAACGAATTCATCAATGCCTCCGTTATGATTTTGCCGATCGAAAAATATAAGCTGCTTAATCAAGCTTATTTAGCTATCAGACGTTGTTGTCAAATTCTTCGCAGATTTTTTTTGCTGACAGAGAAGGGAATGACTGTCAAACTGTCAATGGGAATAATTGAATCAAATCCAAAACTATTGAAAGCGAAAATACGACGTATTTGACTCTAAAGGAATGAGTAAATACCTACGTTGTGATTTCGTCGAATGAAACATAAAATTAAGTTCACCGCGTGGTCCATTTACTGTTGTGGTTTTCAGTCCCAAGTTCTTTGCCAAATTTTTTACCACCACAAATTCTAAAGACCGTCCAACTGTCGATGGAAAAATTCAGCCAAATGTGGAGCTAAACTTTTAGCTGAGCATTGATCATGAGTGCATTGAACTCCAATATCGAATGTGATGATGCTGTTGCGAGTTTTGCCGATCCAGAACGGGAGTTTTACAAATTCCACTCCCTACTGGGAGACAAACTGTAACTCTCCAGCCCCTCCCTTGTATCACATCTCTGGAATCTGCTAAAATCCAGCAGACACGTGACCAGCCGTAACCAGGGTACTTTCTTGACGTAGAGAGAGGACCCTGGGAATGAGGTTGTATTCTTTCCTTTATCTTATAGTATTATCTAATTTTAAATTGGCTCAGCTGTTTTGAAACTGTTTTAACTGGGTGACAATAATAATTATAATCATACCGATGGGGAGCAGGGATGGCATATTGCTAAGAGTTTTTGCCTCCCACCACTGACCAGTGTGGGCTAGGTTCAATTGGGGCTTGGTACAATATAGTGGGTTGAGTTTGTTGTTGGTTTTCTTCCTGCTCCAAAGGTGTTTCTCCAGGCTCTCCAGTTTTTTTTCCTCCACAAAAACCAACGCTTCAGAGATCTCCGTAAGCCCCGGCGACCGGCGAAAATCGCCGGCTAGTCGTCCTGGGCGCGCCGGCTACTCTTATCCAAATAAAAAAGTAAATAAAAATACTTTGTTTTGCATCCAACGGCAACTTTTCCATTTGCAACGCCTGCTTTCCCTTGGGGAAATACATTCGGAAATAAATAAAGTTTTCCTTGAAGAGCCAAGTGTCCAATAAATGTTTTGACAGAATAAACTTGAAAGTTTCATCGAGAATTTCGCCACACTTGAATTTGCTTGCAGACATCAATCGAACGTTCAGCAGACGAAACAGGCTCAGATTGCGAGGCAGCGGTTACCGCCGAAAAGCATTCCATGTAAGACAACATACTCTGTATTCCAACACGTGAAAAATGGCGGAAATTCCATTGCCGGTTACTCCATTTTATTCTCCTTCTGCTCAAAAATTTAGGGAGAACCCTGACACTTTAAATTTCAATTCAACCAGGATAGAGGAACTGCAAAAAAAAAACCCAGTTAAGGCTGGCATGGCTTCCTCTGTAAATATTGTAATTTGTTTATAAAATTTTATTGCATTTTGCTTAAAGTCTTGTTAAATTTTCTTTTGTTAGGAAAAAGTTTTCCCATTTCCGGACCCACTCAATGAAGAACAGCGGGAAACCCTTACAATGCTTGTTGAACCTGTTGAGAAATACTTTCAAGAAAAAGGTAATCATTTGATCCAGAAGTTCAGTATCCTGGTGGTTGTGGCTTAAGCAATTACTTGCTTATTTTGATGTCTCTATACTAACACTGTGCAATTTGTAATATTTCAACCACAGTTGATTCTGCCGACATTGACAAGAAAGCCAAAATTCCTGAAGATGTCATGGAAGGATTAAGGGATCTTGGATTGTTTGGACTTCTGATTCCTGAGAAATATGGTGAGAATTAAGAACAGCCTGAGATCAAATTAAAGTGTTTTGTTGTAAGCCAATGTTTCAAAAAGGTTTTGCCTCATGGATATTCTTTCCTTTGTGGAAAAGAACCTATCTGTAGCATCTACCACCACAATAAACACAATATTCGCCATAAAAATTCCATGTGCTCAAAGACTACTTTATTTCCAGCCCATAATAATATTTAACAGATCCAATCCTCCCCGCGCAGGGGCGCCTGGGGCTTTTCAACTTAACAACAATAGGTTCAGTTCAAATCGTCTGTCCACCTCAGTTTGTATTTTGAATGCTTTGGCTGAGTGAAGAGGGGGGCGGGGGGAAGTCAGAACTGGAAGAAGAATACACCTAATTCCAAAATGGCCACCATTTTAGTGTTCTTTTGTTTGCTTGTAAATTAACCCTTGTCGCCTTGTTCAAGGGAAAATGTTCTTTTGAATTTCAAGTTAACGAACCAGGCAACAAGGGGTAATTTGAAGGTAAACAAAAGAACTCTAAAATTGCACCATTCTGGATACATCCTGACAGTAGGCAATGCCAAGAAAGTTATGCACAGTAAGCCATGCCAGGGCCAGTTGTTTGAAAGGTGAATAAGGCTTTATCAACTGGATAAATTGCAATCTAGTGGATAATTACTTTTGACAGATCATGCTATCCACGATGAAGATTTATATTTCCCTTAGATTAAGTATTACCCATCTTTTGAGCAACCCAGGTCAGCGGATCTCTTGAAATTTTTGCAGTCCAGTCCAGATTCCATCCTTTACTTGCATGATACACACAGTGTACAGCTGTAGGCACGTGAACCTTTTTTGAGAGAGGGAATGTTGGAAGATATTCAAAGTACAGACTGAGGTCCTGTAAGAGATGAAGATATTTTTAGTACCATTAATTCAAATAAATCTATCATGCCAGTGTAACTAAAAATATTTTTGTTGGCTGTTGAAGATTACTTTTGGTCCAGTACTTTGTTTGCTTTAGCTTGCCCTGGGGCCACTGAGCTCTAGAATTGGGCTGATTTTCTTTCCAGTGTTGGAGGGTTCAAGTAAAAGAAACTGAGGACCTCCATTGGTACAGTATGAACCACCATAACTCAATGTAAACTTGAGTTCTTTTTACCACACACTTTTAGGTGGTCTTGGTCTTCTCAACACAAACTATGCACGAGTTACTGAAGCCTTCTCTGATGCTAGCATAGCTGTGACCCTGATGGCACATCAGTCCATTGGCCTCAAGGTAACTAATACCCAACACTGATCTGATGTTATGTATTTTATGGATGTAAATTATTGTGGATGACTTATTCTGTAGGGATGTTAAAAAATGACTAATGAATTAGACTAGTGTTGTATACACTCAGATTTCTTTCATCATTGTTCTTTTCTCAGTGTGCTTTTCTTGATTCAAATTTTCTATGCCAGCCTCTTGCCAGTTTTCGTATTGAACCACACTCAACTAGTGCATGCTGCCATTTTCAATTTTATAACTGTGTGTTTTTTACCAGGGCATTCTTCTTTGTGGAACTGAAGCACAAAAACAGAAATACTTGCCAAGACTAGCTTCTGGTGAACATATAGCTGCATTTTGTCTCACAGAACCCTCAAGGTTTGATTATTTAATAAACATGAATTATAATGCAGTTGTTGACAAAACTTACCTAGCTTGAGCAATATAGTTGGGTGGTAGTTCTAGCTAATTGGCAGTTTCACCAAAACATCAGCAAATTAATTAATTAATTAATTAACTAGTAGTAACCACAGGTTAGAAAGTGCGGGCCTAAAAGCGCTTGAAGAACTTTTGCTAAGATTTTGGGAACAGAGAAGATGGTAATGCATGCCTTGTTTTGAAAGTTTGACAGAAAATTTGCGTTACTTTCGATTCTCACCAAATTTGGACGGTTTTGTCAAGTTACCTAAATTAAATATTCAAGAAGAAGGCGCCGGTCCCGGAGGAGTGTTTATTTGCTCAAAATTGAGGCAAAATCTTTCAGAGATAGAAGTCAGGACATTGTCAGGATACAGAGAGTAATTTGGGACCATTTGCTGGCTTTAAAGGGTGAAATTATCCAGAAGCAAGCTTTATTTTCGCTTCCGTGCTGTTTTAATATATGCTGTCTGTTCTGTTTTTCTTTCGTTCTCTTTTCTACCCCGCCGAGGTCATTTTTTCGTCTAAATCACATAAGGAAAGTTTGTAATAGATGTTCCCATAAATTTCAAGGTTTAGCTCTGAGGCAATAATTTTGGGATTTTTTGACCGAAACAATTTGGCGGCTTGTGTTGTCCTTGTTTTGCGGTGGCTATGGGGCGACCGTGGCTGCTTCTAAGTCAAGCAATGACATGAGGTGCAAAAAAAAATTGTAATTACATTCTGTATTTCTAGTTTTCTTCCATTTCGCTGAAATCGAGACATGATAAATAGATTGTACTTTTGCCGATGTGTGATAGCTATTAACCCTAAAGTTTTTAATTTGAGCCGGAGCTAGTAACAGAAGCTTCGATAAAGGTACTTTGATCTTCCATGTGACAGAAGTCTGCATCCGGTATCCCATGTGACAAACTGTTGTGATTGACACATTTTTCGCATTCTGATCGTTCTTAGTGGTGGAACAAAATTTTCAACATCCGGTTTCAGTGTCCCTCTTATAAACCTGGCACGCACGCGTAATACGCAATCTGCTGGTCACTGTCAAGATTAGGGTTGCGGGCCTCTCTTGGGCCCGCAATTAATTAACTTATACAAAGTAGATTTACTGTGACTGGTCATTGCGGCACAGTTTTGGATTCATAATTACATTCAGTTGAAAACCCTGTTAACTTCCAAGTCAAGTAAGTTGACACCTTTTCTAAAAAAAGGTTTTAAGTAATAAAGTAAGTTTTCAGTAAGTTTTTTACTTTTAAACCTTTTTTAGCCTTGTAAAAAGATTTTTTTTTTTTGAAATCATACTCAATATTATGGACACTTAATGAAATCATATCATCATACCTTTTTTTCCTTACAAGACAATGACAGGTGTAAGGGAGGGGAGGGGAGAGGAGGGGAGGGGAGGGAATCTTACTGTCCCCCTCCCTCATCAGAGCAAGATAGGACTAATTTAAATTTGTTCTCCCCTGCCCCAGTCTGCCTGGTGCACTACTATCTCAACACAGTACAGGGTGCAGTATGGTTTCTCTTTGTAAAACCTAGTTCCTCCGAACTAGATCAAAGAAATTTTTAGCAATGTTCAAGTGAATTTACATTCTGAGTTGTTTTGATTCGTTTCAGTGGAAGTGATGCTGCTTCTATTCAAACTAGAGCTACGCTTAGTGATGATGGAAAACACTTTCATCTCAATGGCTCAAAGGTTTGTTTTGAATTGTCTGAGAATTTGTTAATTAACCAGCTCAACTTTGTAGGCTTGTCAGTGCATGGTCAGTACCTGGGACAGATTGTAATGTCAGCAATGTATATTCCCACAGTGTAGGAGTATCATGATTACCTGTGGTATACCATGGGGACTGGGACCATGGACTATAGGCTTGTAATCACAGTTTTATGATTTACCTTGGTCACAAACAAAATTACCATTAAATTAAGGGAAACCTGGAATTAGTAGTCTACTGATTTGAGATACAAGCACCAAAGAGATAATAATTAACTTAAAAGGAACAAGGATTGCTTGTAGGATGGAAAAGATTGGTACAGATTACAAACAACAAAATTGAAAAAAATTAGGCTAAACTTTTCAAGATACAATTATTTTATTGTGATGTAGCTCCTTTGTTGTTTGAGTTCAGGCAGAAACAGCTGGTTAAACTTACAAGATATCAAGTTAAGGAGACATTTGTCTTTTTCGTTTCAGAATGTGTTTCATCTAATTTTGCTTTGTCATACTCTTTTAAGATTTGGATCTCTAATGGTGGTTGGGCTGATGTGATGACTGTCTTTGCCAGGACTTATGTCACAGATGACAAGGTACATGTAACATGTTTTACCCATAGCAGCTTAAAAAATACCTTTCTTGGTGTACACATTCTTGGTGTACCAATTGAGCTAACTATCCCCTGGTTAGCTCAGTTGGTGTCTGCTATGCGGGAGGTAGAGGGTTCGAGACCGAGACAGGACCAACACTCGGGAGAATGTGCTGCCTTTGCAATTACATTTGCGAATGGTTAGACATTCAAGTCTTCTCTTATAAGGACTACTGTATAAACTGTAGGCCCTGTCTCCTGCATCTTCAGTGTTACATGGTTTGGAGGGGACATTAAAGAACCCACACACTTATTGAAAAGAGTAGGGCACCTAGTTCCCGGTGTGGTGGTCTATCTCTAGTTTCATCCTACATTTTATGCATGGGTTGGGTGGGTGAGTGAGATCAAATATGGACTGATGGCAGCAGCCAGAGGCATCCTCACAAGCTGGCAATATTCGTTCTCACTCAATAGAATTGTAAACAGCCATG
>JAHPZR010025470.1:0-10768 GCA_019787425.1 Platygyra sinensis
CTTTCCTTTGAGCTTCTTTGCCCTTGACATTACCAACTCTCTATCAGAATATCCCAGAAACCGAGCGATAATCGGTCTTGGCTTATCTTGTGAGGGGTTGAGCCTCCCAATGCGATGAATTCTTTGAAACTCAATGGTATCCGCCTCACTGATATCGAGCTCATCCTGCATAAATCCAACTAACACCTCTTTGACGTTCTCCTCTGTGGTGCCAGATGCTTCTCTGATCCCGTAAAAGCGAAGGTTTTCTCGTCATTGGTACACTTCCATGTAAAGTTTTTCATCTCTCAATGTTTCGATCTCTCCCTGAAGTTTCCTCTCCACCCTTGCTGTTTTTCCTTGAAGAGATTTTTCCCAGTGCTTTATTTTCTCCTTCATGCTTTCAATTTCGGAGTTTGCAAAGGACATTCCTTCATCCAACACCTTTAATGATAATGCCGCATCCTTGCTGAACGATTCAAAGTGTTCGACCTTCTCTTGCAGTCGATTAACCTTTCAGTTGACAACTTTCACGTAATATATCAAAAACGAGTGCGAGTGTTTCATTGGGGGTTCCAAACACCGAGAAAGTAATGAAAGCACGAGGCCGCAGGCCGAGTGCTTTTATTGTTTCGAGGTGTTTGGAACCCCTGATGGAACACGAAGCACGAGTTTTTTATATGGCTTCTCAAATGAAACAATAGGAAATTATGCAGTGACATGTTTTCGCAAACGAAACAATAAGAAATTATGCAGTGTTAAATATTTCCCCTTTTCCGAAAGAACGTGTTTGTATGCATGATTCATTAGCGTCCAACCACGAGTGAGGAAGGAGTGGCACAGTGTAGGAGCCAAAAATGGTTTACGAAGAAGAGAATTAAGTCAAGAAAGTCCTATTCCCCGTCATCAAGGTATAAAACAAATACGCGTAAACTATTTTAACGATTAGGGAATTACTCCGGTGAAGAAAAATATCCATTCCTTCGGAAGGTTCGTTCAGATATTACCTGATTTACATTAGGTTTCAAAGCGCTGGACTTACATATTAAGGAAATCATTATGCTTGAGTCTGAATTGTTGGCAAAGAAAATTTGTTATTGAATTGGAGCAAAACGTAGGTAAAGAGATATCCACCGAAAACTGTTTATGGTACAGTATTTAGTATCGGACGCTATGTGTATTTAAAACAGTTTTAATTTCCAATTTCATGAGTTTTATTGTTAAAATTATTTTATTAAAATGCAAGTTACCAAGGATGCTAATTTTTTTGTAAATTCTGTTCTTATGCTTAATTTCTTTTGTTTTGATGCGTGAATCTTGATATCCAATGGGGAATCAGATGAAAGCAACGTGTGGTTTGGATACGATATCCAAAAAACGTGTGGTTTTCATCTAGGTTTTCATTGGGTATCAAAACCCATGCATGTGACGAATTGAGCCATTTTCTACTGGCTATCAAACTTATGAATTATTAATGAGTTTGAGAAGTAGTTTTCAAGACTGTCCAGTTTCTTTTCCATCTTATCAAGTTTCTCTAAAACTAATTCAATTTTGGGAATTACTTTTTTAACCACCTCAAGCGTCGGCAGCGGCCTCTCTTTCAAAGGAAAGAAAACATCGCCGTTGATTATCCTGAATAGCTCCGTTCTTCTTTCTACAACCTCTTGTAGAGTGAAGTAGCACATTGTTGATAGATACCACTCTACCATAGAAACCATATTAATCGAACAATGCGATCATTGCAACTAGGATTTGCTCAATAGGCCCAGAAATTATAATACCAGCCATTAAAATATTCCAATATTGTTGATATGCGAGCTTTCGGCAATTAGTTCCTTCACACAGTTTATTGTTATCAAACAATAGAGTGCGGTGGTTTGCCTGTTTTCACAAAGCCGGAACACGAAAATTTCCTTTGTTTTTTCATTGAAACTGCTCCTAAATCATTGCCAACTACATGTTCCGATATCTATTTTGCATATTTATTGTTTTCCTTTGATTTCAGACAGGCATACATCTTTACAAGCGTATGAATGACAACATAAAAGACAAATATCACCCTCTTTGTGTAGTTTATGTTGGGGTGTTTAGGGAGATAAAGATAACCCTGCAAAATACACAAATTAAACAGAATGCAACAGACCATGTTGCTCACTCCCTTGGTTAAAAAAGACCAAATACATGATACTTCTACAGCGTGTGTCAGTTATGCAAAGAGTTTTTTAGGCCCATAGCAAAAAAGAACCCTTGCGGGCAAATAATTCCCTGCCATTACACTAAAATTACCACACCTCTTGATTATTTTAACTCGCAATTCAAATAGGTTTTGCTTAAATGATTGCAACATTCACATTTTCTAAACTCCAACCCGAATTCAACATTATAAACTCCAAAAGTGGACATCTCCTTCTTGAACGAGTCCCATGTTTTTTATATGTTTGCTTTCTCTACGCTATTAAAAGAAACACTGAAAAACAACATGACACCTCGGATCACCTCAGTAGTAGACTATAAAAACCCAAAAAAGCCCATCGTTATTTCGAATAATTAAGAAGCATAATTAGGCACCAGTGTCAAATAACAACTGAGTTTCGTGAACTGGGCAAACTGTAAAGATGCGTTCAAGTAAATACACAAGTGTTTCCAGTGTTGACCTGGCGAACCAAATGGTGGTGCTCGATAATGCCCTCTTGCTATATGCACCTGTAAGACAATCACATTGATCCCCATTGACATTTTGATATTTAAAAATAAATTTAAAGATTAGTTTAACCTTGCAGCTAAAATTTCTCCTTGCAAGCCTACTCAACAACAAGAAATTTGTGGTGAATTCAATTTTCCAAGAAGATCAGCCAGAGTCAAGTTCCTCCCAACAAGCCACACCTTTCAATGAACAATTCAGAAAGTACTTAATTAAAATTTTAGCTTTTTAAATCGTTGTAAGTTTGCTTTTAATTGTAATTTTAGAATTGTCATTTTAACTTTTTAACCTTTTTATTCTGTTTTTAATCTTGTCATGCGCATTTGATCATTATATGGAATTTGCGCATTATAAATGTTATTGTTATTATTATTACTGCCGGGGAGTACTTAATTCTCGAGGAAAAATTGTGAGCCTCAGCATTCTTAACAAGAAAAAGTTGTTTAATAACTCCCCTACTGGACTCACTGGCAAGGTCCTCATGCCCAAGGTAAACCACAGTATATAATGTTATCCCCAAATATATAATGTAATACATTACTGTAAAGAAGGACTCATGATTGGTGAACATTAAATGAAAACATAATATTTTAATTACTAGCAACACTTTAATTTTTAAAAAAATTTTACAACTACCCCCACCTGCTGCAACAGTTTTAAAGTGCTTTTTCCCTCTTACAACCAAATCCTGTACAACATATTTTTTTTCTCCCAACATATAGATGCCACGAAGTTCGGCTCGAACTTTTGCGTGAAGTTTCGCACAAAAAATCGGGAGAACAAAGAACGAAATTTGTGCACTTTGCTTGCATTACTTTTTCACAATACTGTATGTCAGCTGGGTAAATACATGGTTTTGCTCATTGTCAGCAGCAGAAACAAGATGGTCACATCTTTTGAAAACATTGGGCAGACTTGTAGAAAGGACTACACTGACTATGAAATTGAGAATATGACATGGCAACCAAAGTCAGATCTTATTCAGAAGGACCCTGTAACCTGTGCTACAAACTTTGATCACATGGTTCAGTTGTTTATAAGGAATGTATTAAAAAGTGATGAAATGCCTATTGGGAAATTGGAGACTTTTTTTACAGAGTGGAATTTCAACAAAGAGGGTCAACTCATATACATGCATTATTTTGGGTGATTAGGGTGCACCTCAATATGAAAAAATGCTAGTGAAGATATTATACACTTTGTAGATAAATACATAACCTGCACAAATGATCAATCAGATGAAATAGGAGAACTGGTGAACTTACAAACACAGAGACATGCAAAGACCTGTAAAAAAGGTGGTCACAAAATTTGTAGATTTAATTTCCCTATTCCTCGAGTGCCAAGGTCTGTGATTCTAGAACCGTTAAATAAAGGAAACATATTTTAATGAGGATGAATTAAAAGAAATGAAAAAACACTATGATCAAATTAAAAATGTTCTTGATGATATAAAATATGGTCAAGATATAGCAATTGACACATTTTTTGAAAAATTAAAACTTACAGAAGATCAGTATTTAAAGGCCATTAGATATTCCTTGAAGCACCCAACTTTGTTCCTTAAAAGATCTCCCTTTGAAATCAGAATAAACAATTACAACCTCCACCTTCTAAAGGCCTGGAGAGCTAACATGGATTTACAATTTGTTTTGGATCCCTGTGCCTGTGTTGCCTTGACTCACCTGCTTTTGAAAATTCTTGAAATTGAGGAGATGAATGTTGACTTGCGCTTTGTTGACCTTTCTAGTTTATATTTGTATTTAAGGTAATTCCCTTGAAATTGATCTACTATCAAACTTTTTTTGAAACTTGGCGTAATGAACATTCCTGATATGAACATTATAAAAATGCAATTAAAAAGGGGGGTCACCGTGTTTGTTTACGCGTCAGCAGGCTCTTAAAATGGGGTATTTTTACTGGTTGCGCGTTAAAAGTTCGAATCACCTTCGTACAGAATAAAATCTTGGTTACTTGAAAGGCACAATGTTTTGTGTTGAAGGTAAAGCTTCATTTATTGACATAAGCAGTATTGCTTCATTTAAGCCTTTTTTCATTGCTTGTTTACGGGAATATTGCACTTTTTTGCACATTTCCGCAGTTAAGTTGCAGTCCTTGCCTTGGCCAAAATACACCCAGTTGGGAACTATTTTCCAAAAAAAAATCGTGCTCTACTATCAAACTTTTTTTCCTCTTCAAATATGTTCCTAATTAGACTGTTGTTAGCAAATACCTGAAAAGAAAATTGGGGGTCACCGTGCTCATTTAAGGGAAAAGGAGGATTTATTCCGTTATCGAGCTTAGTTTGAGGGAAATCTCTTACGTTTTGCACGTGCACGGGCTCATGTGCACGCGCTGATGACTCAAAAATCGTGGGCAGTAGGGATGCGCAATGCAATACTAAGGAATTACCTTAAAGGAAAAAAGCTTGAGCAGCGACAAAGGGAGTTAGAATTTAAAAGGCAAAAATATGAAGAAAAAGCAACAGAGAGAAAAGCATGACTCCAGTTAGAACTAGAGGAGCGTAGAGCATTTATGTCTTTACTGAAGGACAAACTTTAAGGTTCCTCAGATTTATCTAACACATGATGTTATAACAAAAGGTTTTACTTATTTTTTCAGCCTGTTGTTGTTTTAGTGGAATATAGGGTACATGTTATATTTATCTAGAACATTATGATGTAACAAAATATTTTATTTTCTCGGTCTGTTCTTGTTTTGTTGGAATAAAGGAAACATATTATATTTTCTTTAAAAACTTTGTGCTTGTTTTTACATTAGGTGTTTGATAAGTAATCCTCTTACTCTGGTGGATCTAGCCCGAAAAAGGTACTTGTTTGTGACCCATACAAGCATGTGTGGCAGTTAGCCAGAACAGCTGCCACCAAATAGTACTTGCCTGTTGGCTGGAGCAAAATTTTCGGATTCTTCTTGAAATCTAAAAAGGCAAACAACTGGCATATTTTGCCAAATCCCCACTCAACCAAGACTCTTAGTTTGCTCATTCTGCTATTAAACTCTTGTTGATCGTGGGTTAGCCGTATGCCTCTGAAGGGTGCAAGGATGTTCCTAGTCAACCCATAAGCCGGATCACCATAGATGATATACGGCTCCCCATTAGGCCTCTGAAATCGTCCGAGCTTCTCAGCTAAACCACTCCCTCCAAGCATGAAGGCATCATGCCTCTTGCCCTCCATTGGCGCAAACATATTTGCAATCAAACCATTGGGAGCTTGGACTGACTAGAAAAAATAAAAATACAAATTTTAAGCAAAGTAGATCACAAGGTAGAGAGAATCTACTCAGTCCATATCCAAAAAGGGAAATAAAAGTTGAATGGTATGATACCTGAAACTTAATACAGTGCACTCTCTTGTGTCCACTGAACATGATATGCTGGTTTCTTGTGGGGCATGCCATTGGGCGGGGTGTGTCATCGATGAATCCCCAGCATTGTTCAAGAGGGGCACCTTTGTTATGGATGACTTGAACAAAATGGGCAGGATCCAGCCAAGACAGATCTAAAGAGTCGAGGAGGTGGCCAAAGCGGTCATAAATGTCATCAACAATCTACAAAAAAGGGTTGTTTCTATAGAAGATGGGGAGCTACATACTACAGAGCATTGTCAGCGTTTTGCCAAAGGGGAAGGGGCCAGATCATTAGGAGCTCTGTTTCTATTGCATAATGCTAAAAATGCTTTAAAAGGGGGGGGGGGGGGGTAATTAGCCTAAAACACTGCCACATAATTCTAAATAGCACAATGTCTTAGTCCTCTTTATAGCAAGAACAAAAAAAATAGGCAGTCAATGACTGCACGTGGCTACTGCTGTTATTATGTAGAACACTGCAGTGGAACAAATCATATTGCAATAAGAGGTCATAAAACGAGCTAATATGAAAACGTTTTAGCACTCGTAGCTTATTAAAAACAAGCTGCATTGTTTCTTGCGCCGCGCAAAATATACCGATCTCCAAATTTGTATAGATAAGACTTTCGTTAGTTTGAATTTAATATCTTACCTCTAAGTTAGTTGGCTTTAGATGAAGGGTGCAGAAAAAAAAACACCGTGATTTTGAAGTAAAATTGTGCAGGAAAATTAAAACTTTGATTGTGCGGGTAATTGTGCGAGATTATTGACGAGCCCATGTTCTTGCCAAGTTCTAAGGAAATTGACAATAGTACTGCCAAATTTACTTCACCAGTAGTTCAAATACCGGTATACCTAGCAGGCTTAGCAATCGCCAATTCTTTAGAAAAAAACTGCGTTTGACTGCTTAAGAAAATCACGTTGCGTGACGCGAACTAGACGAGTGAAGCCAAAATAAATAACAAAACAGACTGCCGCATCTTAGCCTATAAAATTAAGAATACTCCTGCCTTGATTCAATAAAAGTATGGAGCTTGATTATTTCTTCGCAAACTGTTATAGGAATCCCAAATTCTCGAAAGTTATTTTCAAAAAACACAACTTGAAAGTTTATGCAAGTTTATGTGCAATGTTTTTTGACGTGTTGTTATTAGACTGTTATTTTCGCGAGGGAGTTTATCACAATTCCTCTTGGTCCTCTCGAAAGGGATATTTGCTCTTCAGAGGAGTTAAAATTCTTGAAAAGGGTGGAAGATTGCAACACGGCAGATATGGCTGCACAATTCACTTCAATCGCCACGACCAGTAAACGAACTCCGAACAATTTCTGCTAGCATAGACGCAGCCGGAAAGTGTTTTTAAAAAAACTACATATCCGGCAGTCTGAAGTTATTCTAGAATCTACACGGAAAAACTCCTGCAGTCCTTCCAAAAACTGTAACTGATTTGATTGTAAATAGTAGAATTCTAGTTTTTGTCATTGTAAAGCGCACGAGAGCATCTTCTCATGTATCGTGCGCTATAGAAGCAATAAAATTATTATTTATTATTATTATTATTAGATCTTTGTTTAGGAATGTCAAGCGATTTCAAATATAATTTTTACTATGTTCGATTACCAGTTGCGCAAAACCGACAATTCGAGTGTTCTTTCATTCCAAACACCGGATCGATTTCTATTGGATTATCCGTCACGAAGAACAAATAGTTCCGAACACAATCCAAAAATTGGCTACAGCTGCCAAGCAGCAGTAGCCACAAAAAGAAAAACGTAATTGCTGAGAAAGAAATTTAATTATATGAATTTCCTAAGATTTGATGAATGAAATACCAGTCACAATACCTTGTGAAATATCCGACTGAGCTCAGATGTTGACCTCCCAAACAGGGAAATGAGATCACACCATCTGTTTGGGTAGGCAAACCTTCGCAAAAGTATCATAAGGGCTTCCATTCCAGGGGCATTCGTTCTCTGACAGCAGATATAATTTTCTGGTATGTCAAGGCCATCTAGAAGCCGGTACATGTCATCTTTTTCAAACCTTTGCAGAGAAAAAAAAACAAGGTGTTAATCTAAAAAAAACATGACTGATTCAGTAAAATGTCGAAAGCATTTGCGTAAACATCTCCTCCCACTCGAAGTTAGTCAGATCTTCAAAGTTTTTCCTTGTAAAATCACTTCATTGTCATTGTCAGGAAACATGGAGAAAAGGAGAAGTGTGTCGAGATCATTTTCATCTGATGAGTCCTTAGAAGAGTCGGAGCCGTCTTGGTGAGAAATTACGGTTAAAAGATTGTCAAAATCTCGTCTTGTAGCAGCAGCCATTTTTCTCACCAACAAAGTTTTCATTTTCTGTGGGAAAGTTTTTCGAAATACCCACAATCCATTGCTTTTACCACTATAACAGGAACGCCTTGCTAAAATCAACTTTCGTGCAAACCGCGAGCAGCGAACGTCGAGCGCTGAACCGCAAACCCTGTTCACGGTTTTCTCTCTATTGTTTGATTAGTACTTCATATGAAGTAGAGTTATTTGCATTTGTGTATTACTTAATATTTGTCTTTTGGTGACTTTTTGCCAATGAGGACACTTCGTGACACGTAACATAACGAATTTAAATCTCATTAGCGTTCAATCCTGGACATATCTGATAATATTACGATTTATACCTACTTTGTGTTGTAAGTGCTCTTTTCCTTCCAACTTAGTGCAGTCTTTCTCCTCTTGTGAGTGTTACACAGGACGAAATTGCGTGATTCCGTTTCTCGGAAACGAGACGGAAACATAAAACTCCATGTTTCCGTTATGTTTCCGTTGGGCGGAAAGGCGAAATCCAGTTTTTAGTTGGATCTGTCGTGTTTCCGTTATGTTTCCTGAACGGAAATGTCATGCCACGTTTCTGTCGCGTTTCAGTTCGCGGATTTTTGCTGTTGTCTGTTTCCGTTATGTTTCCTCGCACGGAAACGAAAGCTGCTACGCAATTTGTGCACCACATGTTATTGGCCGGCTGGGAGGTCCGTATAAAAAAAACTGTGACAAAGATCTTGAAAATGCATTTTCAAGCGCGAGGTCTACAAACCGTTCGCAAAAACTCTAACGAGCGAACGAGCGAGTAAATCAGATACTATACAAAGAAACATGTATTAAAGGAGCATTGTCACGCTATTTGGAAACTTTATAAAAAGCTAGAAGGTGCCTTCGCAGCAATTGAATTCCAAAACTTATGATCTAGTTTTGTTATTTAAGTCTATTTGAAGGTACTGAAACTGTTCCCTATCGCCTGTCGCTACGGATGGCATGGATGGAAATGGATTGAAATTTGAAAAAAATTGGGCAGTCAGGCCATTTTAGCCAGTTGGATCATTCTAGGCAGTTTGACCATTTTAGCAATTCAAATTGAATCATTTTAACTGGTTGGACCATTTTAGCCAGTTGGATCATTTTAGTAAGTTAAATCATTTTAACCTGTCACGCCATTTTAGCCAGTTGGATCATTTTAGCAAGTTGAATCATTTTAACCAGTAAGACCATTTTAGCCAGTTGGTTCATTTTAGCCAGTCAGACCATTTTACCCAGTTTGACCATTTTAACCGGTTAGACCATTTTAGCCAGTTGGATCATTTTAGCAAGTTAAATCATTTTAACCTGTCAGACCATTTTAGCCAGTTGGATCATTCTAGGCAGTTTGACCATTTTAGCAATTCAAATTGAATCATTTTAACTGGTTGGACCATTTTAGCCAGTTGGATCATTTTAGTAAGTTAAATCATTTTAACCTGTCATGCCATTTTAGCCAGTTGGATCATTTTAGCAAGTTGAGTCATTTTAACCAGTCAGGCCATTTTAGCCAGTTGGTTCATTTTAGCCAGTCAGACCATTTTACCCAGTTTGACCATTTTAACCGGTTAGACCATTTTAGCCGGTTGGATCATTTTAGCAAGTTAAATCATTTTAACCTGTCAGACCATTTTAGCCAGTTGGATCATTCTAGGCAGTTTGACCATTTTAGCAATTCAAATTGAATCATTTTAACTGGTTGGACCATTTTAGCCAGTTGGATCATTTTAGTAAGTTAAATCATTTTAACCTGTCACGCCATTTTAGCCAGTTGGATCATTTTAGCAAGTTGAATCATTTTAACCAGTCAGGCCATTTTAGCCAGTTGGTTCATTTTAGCCAGTCAGACCATTTTACCCAGTTTGACCATTTTAACCGGTTAGACCATTTTAGCCGGTTGGATCATTTTAGCAAGTTAAATCATTTTAACCTGTCAGACCATTTTAGCCAGTTGGATCATTCTAGGCAGTTTGACCATTTTAGCAATTCAAATTGAATCATTTTAACTGGTTGGACCATTTTAGCCAGTTGGATCATTTTAGCAAGTTAAATCATTTTAACCTGTCACACCATTTTAGCCAGTTGGATCATTTTAGCAAGTTGAATCATTTTAACCAGTCAGGCCATTTTAGCCAGTTGGATCATTTTGGCAAGTTGAATCATTTTAACCAGTCAGGCCATTTTAGCCAGTTTGACCATTTTAACCGGTTAGCCCATTTTAGCCGGTTGGATCATTCCACCCAGTTGAACAATGTTAGCTAGATGGACCATTTTAGCCAGGTGGATCATTGTAGTCAGTTGAATCATTTTAGTTTGTTGGATTATTGTAGCCAGTTTTACCATTCTCACCTGTTGGACCCTTTAGGCCAGTTAGGCCATTT
>JAHPZR010025477.1:0-10000 GCA_019787425.1 Platygyra sinensis
TTTGTTTCTCTCTGCTAATGTCTTACCACTCAACATGCTTTATTTTGAAACAGTGTGTTCCCTTATGCACGACATATCTACCAGTTCTGCGCCTCAGAATATCTGTGATCTTTTTACTTGTTCATCTGACGTTCATACATATAACACTAGATTTTCTGATGCTGGAAATTTATATGTTAATAAATCAAGACTGAGAATTCAATTTAATTTGTTTTCCATTTTCGGAGCTAAATTATGGAATTGCCTGAAGCCTGAACTGCGTAAACTTAGGAAAAAACCTTTCAAAAATAAAATTCATCAATTTTTACTTGCGGTACTTGGCAATGAGGATGATTATGTTGATGTCTCTACATTAATGTTAAAAATTATTACCGGTAATTATTTAACAATTGGTTCATGCTTTAGCGTGCACTATCGAGTTATGGAGCACGCGGGAAGTTTGGAGAGCACGAAAGAAGCGTAAGAGTTGCCCGAGGCGTAGCCGAGGGCAACTCTAGCTTCTTGAGTGCTCTCCAAACTTCCCAAGTGCTCCATAACTCGATAGTGCACAGCTAAAAGCATGAACCAATTGTTTTATAACATAGCCGGTGGAATTGTGCATAAAATCCGACGCGAATAACGGACAACAATATCAGAAGTGATTGTTCGCGGTAAGCGAAATAAACAAAATAGGAATTGGTTTTATTTCAATCTTTCTTTTGAAAGCTCGAGTTTCATATTTAACAATTTCAAAACGGAAAAATTTAAGCTTACCTTCGAAGGATGAAACAGACCAGTTTGTAACTTGTTTGGTTTTACCAGAGTGTCTTTCTGTCAAAATTGCATTTCACCCTCTAACAGTGAAGCGAATCGTGATGGCGCCGATGCTGAGTCTCCTGTTCCGTTGTTTTTCTCTTTTTCTGCCTCATTTAAGAACTCCAGCCCAAGAGAAAAGGTCGGAAATTGTTTTTGTTTTGGGACTGGTGGGTGGAGTCTCTGTTTCTATCCATTATTGTCGCGAAATATCTGAATATTTTTCCCCACGCTAACAATGGCCGCTCGCGCGAAAAAAAATTTTCTGGCAAAGCGATTTGCTCACGCCATCAGCGCGAGAGTGCACCATCGGGATTTTAAGGTGGCTCAATAGGGTTATGCAAGATTACGAAGCGCGCGCCAGTGGCCTCAATCGAAAGTTAATATTCTCGTTCTTTTTGCCATTTTCCTAATCAAAGCTACTGAAACATAACAAACAAGGGCCAAAATTTACTGTTCAACAGTCACCTCTGATATCAAGGCTTTTAGTCTCAAATTAAAACTACTCAAACATCGCCATTTTTTGACGTCTGTTTGGCTTTGATTTCAATTTTCTTCAATTTTCTTCGGTAAAATTTTCTGATATGCTCAAACCGGGTAGAGTCTGGCAAGAAGAAACTTTTAAAACCGAAAAAAGTAGGGGTTGTCAAGGTAGTTTTTTCGTTTTTAGCATTTTTGTGTTTTTTTGGCTAAGCGAAAACCTTGTCTTACAAATTTTTCTGATAAATTGAAAGCAAGGAAAGCTAATCAGGAATAACTTCTCTGCCAAATCTTAAGGAATTTCACCGAAGGAATGTCGAGAAATCTGATAAGGATTTTTCTATTTTTTTACCTCAATGGCAATTACTTCGTCAGAATAGGAACTCGCCAAGATCGCTATTTGAGCATGCGCGAATTTTCGAACCACGCGGTTTTGTCGATGAGCAACTCGACAATGGCGGTCTCATCAAAATACACACAAGACCTTTCGGTCCAAATCATTTTCTTTACGTTTTCCTTTTACATGTAAATGGTTTCTCTGTTTCTACTTCTGGGCTGTAATTTGAGCTATATTGTTGACTTGTTCGCTGCTTTGCATGAGCTTGCGTCAGCTAGCGCGCGCACATTACTAAAGCTCGCATCATCGGTGCGCGCGCTCGTAAAACCCTATTGAGCCACCTTAAGCACGCTTACGTATACTAAATTTGATTGCGTGGCTCTGCTAGCTATGTTATAACATTAATTAAACTCTAGTAGCAATTATTATTAATTTCTTATGTTCTGTGTCTTATTCTAGGTTCTTGCTCTTCTAATGTAAATTCTAGCTATTTGTGAATATATGTGTATATCTATTTCTATTTATTTATTTATTTGCGTTATTTTTATTACTGATGTATTTTGTTAAATTTTGTTGTAAATCATACAACCCGCCCCGATTAGCTTTGCTGTATGCGGGTTGTATAAGTTTATAAATTTGCTTTTGTAAAAATTTTAATAAAATGATGATGATGATGATGATGAAGTTCTTTCATTCAACATAAAATTAACCTCAAAAATCAGTTCCACTTATTCATTATACCGTAACTGAAGAAATCATTCCTCTTTGATTTGCGATTAAAAAAAATCATCTTTCTATAGATGCATGACGACTTTTTGCTATATGCTAAGTAATTTAAAAGCTTAATTCTTGATGGCGTTTTATTAAGTTCAAGTGTAGAGACGCAACAACTGGGTTTTAGACGCATCGAGCATGATTTCTTCAATTTGAATGACATATTAAACAGTTTAAATTCCTGTAAAACCAGTGAGTGTGTATTTTGTCACTTGTCCTAAACAGGGTCTTGAAATGGAGGCTGTTGTCCTACACAGGGTAGGGTTTTTAGCGTATTTTTGTCCTAAACAGGGTCAGAATTTCAAACCCTAGGCGGCACCCCTTTATCCAAATATGGGTCGTGCCCCCCCCCCCCCCCCCCCGGGCTTCCCCCAAGCTTTGGGCAGTATTTTGCCCCTTTCATTTGCGCGCTTGTCAATAGTCTTGTCTGATCTGATGCTGGCTTCCTCAGCGCCGGAGAGATAAGCGAGACATTCAAGGTCACGCGTTCAAATTTGACCTGCCAATACTCGTCCGTTTCCAGCGCGGGATAGTGCTGGTCATAAGTGAGGCTTGAAAGGTCAGCGTACTTGCTCTTCTTACATTGTGATCGAGCTGACCTGCCAATACTCTTGCCAGTTTCCAGTGCAGTAGGGATGGTGACAAGTGAGGCTTTTAAAGGTCACGCAAATCTAAGTCCTTCCAATGCCAACCGCAAGCTTGTGTCCCCCACATTACGCCAAATAATATGTGGCTTTCTTTCTTTGATTCATGTGTTATAATAATAATAGGCTATAATAACACACAAAAGCGAACTCTCACGGAACAGCATATTCAGCCTGCGTAGCAGACGTTTCCAAAAAACATGCAAAGGGAACGAAACTGCGAGCGAAAAATAAGCAGGGTGGGGGACCCCCTCTCCCTTCTCGCTATCCCCTCCCCCACTTCCCCTATTTTTGGCTCACCCTAGGCGCACCCGTTTGCTCGCTCGCTTGTTCGATCTCCCCAGACTACAGGTAGTCCCTCTTTCGCTTAGTCCGTCGAGCGAGACGCGAAAGAAACCCGCGAGCAAAACATGGCCGCGCGAGATCCTTCTCGCAGGTTTCTTTCGCGTCTCCCTCGAAGGACTAAGCGAAAGAACGACTACTCGTAGTTTACGATCTCCCCGCCTGGAAAGGAAACGTGTAATGCGCAGGCTGTAGCATACTACGACAGATAAATACCATGCAAACAAATGCGCTCTCATGTTTTTTCGTAGCGTTTTATTTGTTCGGACATTTGACCGTTAGTTATCTCGAAAGTTAAATTAACTTCTCATCGAAAAATGTTCAGAAAACTAAACCACGAATGCATACATGCTGTGTGGGCAGAACCTTACATACGATGGCGGCGTATTCAAAGAAGAACTGACTACGGTATTTTACAATTTTTGACTCGTGCTTGCAGTAATCCACGTTGCATTTACAACGAGCATTAATATGTACAAAAAGAGAAAAACTACAAAAAGAAAAGAAAGATAAAAGGCTGCAAACCGTTGGAACGTTTCCAACAAAGAAAATAAAAACATATATTTGAACTTCAGAAAACGGTTTGTTTGATGAGACCAAAACAGAAAATTTTCCTAAACTTGCAGGCTCTGGATTCATAAATATATTTTCTGGCGTTCTCCATCTACAATAATTTAAACGTTTTTAATTCGTTCATGACTCCTCTAGTTCATCTGTTTCTTTCCCAGTGTCCCACTCGGTTTGTAGTTCCGATGCTACTTCAGTGAATAGTCGGTCCCAGTCCCAACGTTTATCCTCCTGCAAGAAGAAAGTGATGTTAGAAAATTCACGCAACAACTTGGTTAGACTTAATAGTAATTTGCCAAGTCAAAATCGTTGCATCTGGTTAGAGAAACAGTATATCACGCCCTACGTATTCAGAGCAAACTGCGATATTTCAGCTAATTAGTCGTGATTTGATCAACCAAACGTTCCCATTCTTTCAATTTGTACGTTTCCCGCGCTTTTGATCGGGTACAAGTTTTCCCGCACTTTTCAATGGGTACAAGTTTTCCCGCGCTTTCTGCCTGTTACGTTTTTCATGCGTTTGCAACACATGACGTGTTGCTTCGATATTTGATTGGTTTATTACGCTATTCTCAGCCCCCTGATTGGCTGATTCATTTGGAGTCAGTTTAAACACTTTTACGTCATAACATTGTTTAAGTGGCTGTACATCCACGGGGAGATAGCCAAGTGGATCCGCAGATTACTTTGACAATATTATGAAATTTATTGTCAATAGCAGGACAGACGCATGAAAAACTGACATCAATTTCTTTTTACGATAACAAATTGTCAAATTGTCCTCTCTCGCTTGTTCTTGTAGACACATCGCATAAATTATAAATTCATTTGTCCGTCCGCATATTGACAATAAAAATTAGGCAATGAGCGTGCAAAAATTGCTGCAGTTATCGTAAAATCTCTTTTATATAATAACCAAATCAATGCGCGCTCGGATTGGTCAATCATTTATGTTTTATTGTGGCAGTAAACTCATAGAAAAATCAAGCGTCTTTTGAATTATTAGTGAGTTTAAGAGCCTACTTCGGCGACGCCGAAGACAGCGTCGATTAAAAAATGAATTTCTATTTTACCTACGAATTTCGGGATACTCTTAAGTCATTTACTTCGTTTATCACTGTCAAAGTTATAACGAAACTGAATCTGGGACACCGCAATAAATTTGAAATAGAATTTCAAAAAATTAGCCGTCGTAGTTCACGTTCTTCAGACAGAGCAGAATTGGTCATTTCACGTTGTTGTTTTGCAGAGGACGGCAAAGAAATGAACAAAGATTTATAACGCACGTGCAGAACCGCCAAACAAAATGTTTAATGAGCAGAGCAATCGTTCTGCACGTGCGTTATAAATCTTTGTTCATTTCTTTGCCGTCCTCTGCAAAACAACAACGTGAAATGACCAATTCTGCTCTGTCTGAAGAACGTGAACTACGACGGCTAATTTTTTGAAATTCTATTTCAAATTTATTGCGGTGTCTCAGATTCAGTTTCGTTATAACTTTGACAGTGATAAACGAAGTAAATGACTTAAGAGTATCCCGAGATTCGTAGGTAAAATAGAAATTCATTTTTTTAATCGACGCTGTCTTCGGCGTCGCCGAAGTAGGCTCTTAAACTCCCTAATAATTCAAAAGACGCTTGATTTTTCTATGAGTTTACTGCCACAATAAAACATAAATGATTGAGCAATCCGAGCGCGCATTGATTTGGTTATTATATAAAAGAGGTTTTACGATAACAGCAGCAATTTTTGCACCCTCATTGCCTAATTTTTATTGTCAATATGCGGACAGACAAATGAATTTATAATTTATGCGATGTGTCTACAAGAACAAGCGAGAGAGGACAATTTGACAATTTGACAATTTGTTATCGTAAAAAGAAATTGATGTCAGTTTTTCATGCATCTGTCCTGCTATTGACAATAAATTTCATAATATTGTCAAAGTAATCTGCGGATCCACTTGGCTATCTCCCCGTGGATGTACAGCCACTTTGACAATGTTATGACGTAAAAGTGTTTAAACTGACTCCAAATGAATCAGCCAATCAGGGGGCTGAGAATAGCGTAATAAACCAATCAAAAATCGAAGCAACACGTCATGTGTTGCAAACGCATGAAAAACGTAACAGGCAGAAAGCGCGGGAAAACTTGTACCCATTGAAAAGTGCGAGAAAACTTGTACCCGATCAAAAGCGCGGGAAACGTACAAATTGAAAGAATGGGAACGTTTGGTTGATCAAATCACGACTAATTAGCTGAAATATCGCAGTTTGCTCTGAATACGTAGGGCGTGATATACTGTTTCTCTAACCAGATGCAACGATTTTGACTTGGCAAATTACTATTAAGTCTAACCAAGTTGTTGCGCGAATCTAACATCACTTTCTTCTTGCAGGAGGATAAACGTTGGGACTGGGACCGACTATTCACTGAAGTAGCATCGGAACTACAAACCGAGTGGGACACTGGGAAAGAAACAGATGAACTAGAGGAGTCATGAACGAATTAAAAACGTTTAAATTATTGTAGATGGAGAACGCCAGAAAATATATTTATGAATCCAGAGCCTGCAATTTTAGGAAAATTTTCTGTTTTGGTCTCATCAAACAAACCGTTTTCTGAAGTTCAAATATATGTTTTTATTTTCTTTGTTGGAAACGTTCCAACGGTTTGCAGCCTTTTATCTTTCTTTTCTTTTTGTAGTTTTTCTCTTTTTGCCCCCGCAGGGTTTTGGCCCAGAGGCCAAAACCCGAGGAGGCATTATAGTCTCCCCCGCGTATACGTATAAAGAATGTGTGAAATATTGGTGTAGTATGCGAATCAATCCCGATTTGACGAAACTAGGCGCGCACGGTGGTCCCGGTTAATTTTTCAGTCAGCTCGCAAGGCAATGCTACATGGGTAATTCCGGCTTGCAACCACGAACACGAGGAGGAGATTTTATTTGCTGCACAAGGAGGAGAGGATCTTGCCAAAATATATTTTAGGGCTGGTATCTGTCATCACAGTGATTTCTTCATATCTTGAATTCAAAGGTTATTCAGCAATACCAGATTGAACTGTTTGGTACAGAAGTTGATCTGTCGGACGCAAATCAGCAGTCGACAGACTCGACCCAAACACCAAACGTGTAAAGATGTGTATAAAGATCACGTTTATTTGGATCGCTTATTTTTACTGAGTAATCTTACGTGGCGTAGAGCCCATGTGACGGCTGGGTGACTGGCAGGGATCCAAATGTAAAAGCAAATGTTTTGCGGCGTTTTCATAGACCTTTATCACACAGCGACCATTTTGAGTCCCAGGAGAACAAAAAGCTTTGTTTGTTGCCCATCCAGTCTCGCACTGGATGAGAGGTTAGACGGGCAAAATCTTGTTTCAGCATTGCGCGATAAAGGTCTATTGAGGACAAAAAAGCTTGAATCTAATTTGCATATACTGCGATTGTAACGCGATACTTCTGTTTACATCTCTAAAACAGGGAAAATAAATCTGGACTTCTGTTTGCACGTAGGGTCCTCTTATATCAAGGCAAATGATTTGTTTCAGTATCAAACTACAACAACAGAGTGGTTTGATATTTTTTTCCGGAATGAACTTCGTGAGAGTATTATGTAAAGAGTATCATGTGATAGAAGGAGTTCACACAGAATGTTGATTCTTTCGATCATATTTATGATAAGATGCCCAAGTTACTTGAACAGTGTAAGTGATATCGTTTACAAAAAATATAAATTTCAGTTCATACAATAAATAATAGTTTCCTTTAACGCAGTGGAATTTCTATAAAAATTTTATACCCTTGACGGATAAAATAGAAGCGGGGGCAGATTTAGTGTGAACTATTACTAGTTGTACATATTAATGCTCGTTGTAAATGCAACGTGGATTACTGCAAGCACGAGTCAAAAATTGTAAAATACCGTAGTCAGTTCTTCTTTGAATACGCCGCCATCGTATGTAAGGTTCTGCCCACACAGCATGTATGCATTCGTGGTTTAGTTTTCTGAACATTTTTCGATGAGAAGTTAATTTAACTTTCGAGATAACTAACGGTCAAATGTCCGAATAAATAAAACGCTACGAAAAAACATGACAGCGCATTTGTTTGCATGGTATTTATCTGTCGTAGTATGCTACAGCCTGCGCATTACACGTTTCCTTTCAGTGTCCAGGCGGGGAGATCGTAAACTACGAGTAGTCGTTCTTTCGCTTAGTCCTTCGAGGGAGACGCGAAAGAAACCTGCGAGAAGGATCTCGCGCGGCCATGTTTTGCTCGCGGGTTTCTTTCGCGTCTCGCTCGACGGACTAAGCGAAAGAGGGACTACTTGTAGTCTGGGGAGATCGAACAAGCGAGTGAGCAAACGGGTACGCCTAGGGTGAGCCAAAAATAGGGGAAGTGGGGGAGGGGATAGCGAGAAGGGAGAGGGGGTCCCCCACCCTGCTTATTTTTCGCTGACAGTTTCGTTCCCTTTGCATGTTTTTTGGAAACGTCTGCTACGCAGGCTGAATATGCTGTTCCGTGAGAGTTCGCTTTTGTGTGTTATTATAGCCTATTATTATTATAACACATGAATCAAAGAAAGAAAGCCACATATTATTTGGCGTAATGTGGGGGACACAAGCTTGCGGTTGGCATTGGAAGGACTTCGATTTGCGTGACCTTTAGAAGCCTCACTTGTCACCAGCACTACTGCACTGGAAACTGACAAGAGTATTGGCAGGTCAGCTCGATCACAATGTAAGAAGAGCAAGTACGCTGACCTTTCAAGCCTCACTTATGACCAGCACTATCCCGCGCTGGAAACGGACGAGTATTGGCAGGTCAAATTTGAACGCGTGACCTTGAATGTCTCGCTTATCTCTCCGGCGCTGAGGAAGCCAGCATCAGATCAGACAAGACTTTTGACAAGCGCGCAAATGAAAGGGGCAAAAAACTGCCCAAAGCTTGGGGGAAGCCCGGGGGGGGGGGGGCACGACCCATATTTGGATAAAGGGGTGCCGCCTAGGGTTTGAAATTCTGACCCTGTTTAGGACAAAAATACGCTAAAAACCCTACCCTGTGTAGGACAACAGCCTCCATTTCAAGACCCTGTTTAGGACAAGTGACAAAATACACACTCACTGGTTTTACAGGAATTTAAACTGTTTAATATGTCATTCAAATTGAAGAAATCATGCTCGATGCGTCTAAAACCCAGTTGTTGCGTCTCTACACTTGAACTTAATAAAACGCCATCAAGAATTAAGCTTTTAAATTACTTAGCATATAGCAAAAAGTCGTCATGCATCTATAGAAAGATGATTTTTTTTAATCGCAAATCAAAGAGGAATGATTTCTTCAGTTACGGTATAATGAATAAGTGGAACTGATTTTTGAGGTTAATTTTATGTTGAATGAAAGAACTTCATCATCATCATCATCATCATCATCATTTTATTAAAATTTTTACAAAAGCAAATTTATAAACTTATACAACCCGCATACAGCAAAGCTAATCGGGGCGGGTTGTATGATTTACCACAAAATTTAACAAAATACATCAGTAATAAAAATAACGCAAATAAATAAATAAATAGAAATAGATATACACATATATTCACAAATAGCTAGAATTTACATGAGAAGAGCAAGAACCTAGAATAAGACACAGAACATAAGAAATTAATAATAATTGCTACTAGAGTTTAATTAATGATAATTACCGGTAGTAATTTTTAACATTAATGTAGAGACATCAACATAATCATCCTCATTGCCAAGTACCGCAAGTAAAAATTGATGAATTTTATTTTTGAAAGGTTTTTTCCTAAGTTTACGCAGTTCAGGCTTCAGGCAATTCCATAATTTAGCTCCGAAAATGGAAAACAAATTAAATTGAATTCTCAGTCTTGATTTATTAACATATAAATTTCCAGCATCAGAAAATCTAGTGTTATATGTATGAACGTCAGATGAACAAGTAAAAAGATCACAGATATTCTGAGGCGCAGAACTGGTAGATATGTCGTGCATAAGGGAACACACTGTTTCAAAATAAAGCATGTTGAGTGGTAAGAC
>JAHPZR010025477.1:12500-15469 GCA_019787425.1 Platygyra sinensis
TCAGGGAAAATTATCTAGTGGAATTTTCTGTAAGCCATAAAACGCGTTTTCTTTAAATACATTTAATTCTACTAGATAGAATTTTTTCATACTGTCTGAAAAGTTAAAGAATTTAGGGAACTTTCCAACAAAGAAATAAAAATGGTAGGTCACCGAATTAGTTTCTCAGAAAATTTACAAAAACTGAAATTTAGAGGACGCTTTTGTGGACCTCGTGCGTTGCCATGGTAACTGATATGACGTCACAAGTACCCTTAAAGTATAGCCCAACAATAGAGTTGCAAGGAGACATATAGTTTGCCCACACCATTAAACATCCTTCTTTGTAATCTTCTATCGTTTCACAAGCAATATAGCAACGAAAAACCCTTTCGAGCCTCCTTAAATACAATAACTGTTTCCGAGTTTTACACAACGCGCTCCATTAACTGCGTTCTACTGCTTATTCCGAAGAATTTTCCTTTTCTTTTTGCAGCGTAACTCCTGTCTGCATGCCATGATTTTAAGCAAACGTGCATGCCTGATGTCAGTTTTCTAAGTAAAAAAAAGGGTTGAACAAAAGACAGGTTTTTGAACCACCATTGTCCACCCGCGGTGGGAAATATCTCAACTGAACAAAAAAATGTCAGAAATCTTTCTCGCTCACCAGACGCATACTCTCAGCCTTCGTAAGAAATGTCGTGTAGAAACAGAGACCTCGTGAGAAACACTCACTGAAATAAATAAATTCCGCAGCAATCTTCTCTCATTTTTCAAGACTCAAGTCATCCCCATATCAACTTCTCTAATTTTGAAGTTTTGAGGTTAGATAGATTAGCTAGTTGACACCTTAGAGCATTTTATAGGGAACGAGACCTTAAAAACATAGTTACTTGCCAGGGAACTTACGGAATAAAGATTCCAAAGCGCTTCGAAATCGGTAATCCCCACTTTTAATTTGATAAATACAGAAGCTACCTAATGTAACATGTTCTTTTGTGAGTTATAAAATCGTACATCAGTATTTCTTTAATGTGGTTCTACTGCGAAGGGTATAAATAACCGCATACTATTAAAAGAATGTAGATTAAAATCAACCGAAGTTGCCTTCTTAAGAACTGAGTTGAACTCTACATGAAAACAAAAAAATTCCACTATTGGTAAAACCGTACAAGGCATTCTCTTTTGCTACAAATTTCAGAATTAAACTAAAAACAGTTTAAATATCGTTCCCGCATTATTCACACAGCATTATTTGTGTTAAGTCTAATCGTCGCCCTCGGATTCTACAATGACATCATCGGAATCGTCGGCTGACTTCGTGGCTTCATTCGCCAATTTACTCGTTTCGTCTTCTTCTTCGGACTCCACAATGACGTCATCAGAATCACGTGATGCTGTTTCGTCACCGCACTTGCCGTTTACGGAAATAACGTTAGCGGATCTTTTAGACTCGCTAGTGACATCGGAACCATGATGAGACGCTTGGTTTTGTTCTGAGTCGAAGAGTTTCCTCCGGACATCGTCGAGAGTGTTCGGAGAACCTGTTTCTGTTGAGCTTGATGCAGCATTTTTCTTCTTGAGTGATTTATCGACTGATGGAGTTGACGGGACATAATACTCATCTCCGCACTTTAGAGAGGGTACAAGTTTTGCCATTACCTTGAAAGGCTGAGAGGCTTTTGTCTCTGTTTCGCTTTCTGTTGTCAGAATTACGCGGACTTGATTAAAGATTTTCATCTCTTGTTCTTCTTCGTAAGTAGCATTAGTTGTTTTCAACTTGACGCTCCAAAGCAGACACATCTCGGCTGGTTTTCCTTTCACTCCTTTAGTAAAGGTGAAGCTTTTCACTCCAGGGCAGAACTTCATATAAACCCGTTTGACCACACCTAATTCGGGGACAAGGACGTCCAGTGATTGGTCCATCACATTCAGTACCATTCCCTCCTGCTCAAGTGGGCCGCTTTCACGCACAAAAATTCCAAAGAACATTTCATTGCTAAGTTCACTAGCTCTCTTGGCTGCAAGTTTGCGATCATTGCAATGTTCTGCTATCATATCGACGATCGCTGGATCTTGATTCAGCGGTTGATCAATACCAAGGCTCGCGGCCAGGAGCCTGTGCACAACTATATCCGGGTATCTTCTAATGGGAGACGTAAAGTGCGTATACAGAGGTACGCTCAAGGCGTAGTGTCCATATTCGCCTTCTTCTACGGATCCCGTGCAAAAATACTCTGCGTTCTTCATGGGGCGCATGGTCAGGTTGACCAAAACCTCACGCTCAGGGGAGCCCAGCGGAAATTGTGCTAGCGATTCGTGAATGGTTTTCGACGACGTACAGTTGAAGTTGATTCCAAATGACTTGCACAACTCGAGGAGGTCATCGAGTTGTTTCTGGTGGGGTTTAGGATGACGCCTCAGCAGAGCCGTCTCAGGGTAAACGGTGTAGATGTGATGAGCCACCGCCATGTTGGCCAGCAGCATGAACTCTTCAATCAGCTTGTTCGCATCTCGCTGTTTGTGCACATGATAACCATTGGGCAAACCTGTTTCTTGATCCAGATCAAACCGGATTTTCACTTGATCAAGGCGCAGCGCGCCATTTTCAAAACGATTGCGCCGTAGACGAACAGCGAACTTATGAAGCTGATTTACTTGCGCTGAGATTTCTTCCACGCTCGCACCGTCTGATATCGGTGGCAGCTCATTTGGATTCCACTTTCGGTTTGGTTTGTCGATCATATCTTGGGCGTGTTCGTAGGCCATCTTAACGCGCGAGCGAATGATCCCTCTTCCTTTCCACTCGTCTAAGATTTCTCCTTTTTCAGACATTTTCCAAACAACAGAGAATGTCAGACGATCTTCACCCGGGTTTAAACTACACAGCTCCTCGCACAAGCGGCGGGGCAGCATGGGAACAACCTTCTGGACCATATATGTGGAGGTTCCTCTCTCTTCGGCCACATCGTCCAGGGCGGTCCCTCGGC
>JAHPZR010025478.1:0-2500 GCA_019787425.1 Platygyra sinensis
GGACTCGTTAAATATATGTAATTATACATTTAAGGACGTTCGCGCGAAAATTTTCCAGTCGATAGAATTTTTTTAAATTTTTACTGCTGGCAGATGATGAGTTACTTGTGCCAGAAATGCAAAAAAAATTGGGGGTCACCATCTTCGTTTCAGAGATAAAGCGTGTGGTAAACTATACTGATTTCGAAAAATTGCCCCATATAATTGAGCACGGTGCACCGGGGTTTATAGTTTAAAATATCGAAGGTGATTCAACAGAGGCAAACGATCTTAGTCATATTTTGTAGAAGTGGGTCTGTTGCGTAAATAATTCAAAATTTTACTAATGTTTTCACAAAATTTAACCCTTTAAGAGCTATTTGAAACCGCCGCAAAGGTGCACGAAGAGCTAATAAGAACGGAATTCGATGGTGCATTTTGCCAAATATTCAAACTTCTAGTCGATAGATTTTTTTCATTTTTTCTTTAAACGTAGAAAATCAGTAGAGAAAATGATCCATCGAAAAAAAAATTGGGGTCACCGTACGTCCAAGATCGTTAAATCCAGGTAAAGCTCTAGCAATGGCCATCTGCCCTATCATTTGTTTATTTTATGACTTAGCGCGTGCGCTCATGCATGACGTGGCATGTGAATTTGCATGCGCAGTAAGGATGCGCAGAAACAATTGGCGCGAACGTCCTTAAGCCCACCCCTTTCCTACCCATTATAGATATTTCCTGGAAGCACACAATAAATTGAAGGCTTCGGTGGAAAAAGGGCGTTAGGTTTTTTACTGAAAAGTGAACTTTGTCGAAAACGCTCCAAATTTCGCATGCAGTTTTGTTTCCGTGTGTCAAACAATGTTCTGCATGTTTTTTCCCTGAAGTTTGCTTCCTTTTTGAGATATTACGTATGCAAAAAAACACATTTTTCCAAGGGCATCCTCTGGGGACCTTTTGTTGAATGGAAAACAAAAGAAACCTTTTGTTTCGCTAAGCGATCAACTCACTATAATACCTTAAGCTCTTACTACTGCTTCGTTAGCACAAGCGGATGAGGCGCTGAACGGGCCAGATTCGAATTTGTTTTGCCGTGACACCGGTTCGACACGAGGTCGCTCAATTTTTTTTTTTCGCTCTGTTCCTTTTCTTTTTTCAAAAATGAAGATATCTATTTTAAAAAAATGCGTATACAGCGGGAATCTGGAGAGACTTTTTTATACAGCTTATTGTGACGTGAGACAACACGTGAATTTCGATCGAGCGTCAAAGCAAAGAGAAGTGATGCATGATGCAGTACAGCTCTTTCGACTAATATCTTAAGCATTGTTTTTAAGTACCTTGTAGCCTGCCTGGTGGTTGATAGGCATCATAAAGCCTTGATAACCCGTAAGTCACCAGCATGTTTTAAAGAAGCAAAACGTGTTCTGTAACTTCCAACGCAACTGATATCAGCGGCAAGTCAGTTATCAGCGTTCGAAGTCAGGTCGATCCAGGCAGCAAAGTCCAAGAGCAGTTCTTGCCCAAGAATAAAACCCTGTCGTGAGTTGTGGCCCATTTGCCAAGCGTTGCTAGCTTCAAAGTTTGGAAAATGAGAACTGCTTTTAGACTTATAAAATTTTTCTTGCATCATCCTCCATGTTTACCCGCGCACGAGGTGTAACAGAACCTTCCCGGCATGCATTTCGATCACGTTCGGCAAGACAAGCCAAGACAAGACAAGACAAGACAAGACTCCGTAAATCACACTCGTCTTCCGACGCCCGCGCTACGTACGGCTCGCGGCTTCGCATATTACGCTGGCACGCAGATGTTGTTTCGAGTTCTTCCTTCCGTGTTTCCCTACGGATTTTCGAGCAAAAGAGAGACTGCTCGCAGTCTATAAATCACAATAATATTTAACTAATTACAGAGCGTGTTTTTTTCCTTTTTTATTCCAACATAATAATGGCCAACAAGAAGCGATCGATTGATTCAAAACATAGATCTGTGATCCAGGTTGCGTTGATTTTACTTCAAATCGGCATGATTTGTAGTGTTTTAAACTTCTGGGATCAGGGGCCATGCAGATGTAAGGAGAGAGACCTGTACGTTGCACAGAAGGGTTAATCTGTTAATCTGTCAGCCCTACATTTTTAAGCTTATACGTTGCAGGCAGTTAAAATGAAATAGAGATAGTTGCTGTGACGCTTTAAAGTGAAATCAACATTTTAACCTATTTAGGCCCGAAATCGACGTTTTCGAGTTTACGTGCTGGGTGAAATGAACAGCTTGCTGGATTTGAAGTGAAATCAACATCCTTGCCGTCATGCCTTAACGCGAAATCGCGTAAAGTGAACTGGCTGTAATTTGAGTGAAATTAACGTCTTTGCGGTCGCGTGATAACGTGAAATCACAATTTTAACGGTTTTAAAAACCTGAAATCAACAGTTTTTAAGGTTACATCTTGATTGTTCTCCTTGGCCTAACACTGCACTAACCCTAACGCGTCCTGACCTTAACTCTAACGTTATCCGAAGCG
>JAHPZR010025478.1:7500-21244 GCA_019787425.1 Platygyra sinensis
TTTGGAATTGATTTGCACGAGTGAGTTTTTCTTTAAGCTGAAATTGCACGAGCCGCTTCGGCGAGTGCAATTTCAGCTCTTTGAAAAACTCACAAGTGCAAATTAAATTTCAAATTGAACGAGAAAGACTGTATGATTATTTATTAATAATACAAACATGAAAAAATTAGCGCAGAAAAAGTGCCAGAAGATGTTTCTTGAAGCTATTTTTTTCGCATTCGAAAAACTTTTTTTCAAAGTTTCTGTAAAAATTTTTTGTCATTGCTTTACAAGTACATGATATCATTGGTCTACACATTTTCTCATTGTCTTTCTGTAAGTAGTAATCCAGAATTATGATGTGCAATTTGCACTGGTGTTACAGTTTTTGCACCGGTGTTACACTTTTGCTGTTACACTTTTTGCACTGGTGTTACACTTGAACTGCACTGCTCTCAGCCAATCAGAATTGAATAATTTTTTCATGTGTATTAAGGGGTTTAGTACACACTATACAATGTTACAGATGACCAAGGGATTATTTTTAAGAGCAGTAGAAGCTGTTCATATTGCCAGCCTTAGGTACAGCTGTAGTTAGTTTTAAGTTCACTCCACACTAGGAGGCTACAAGTTATCAAACTGCTGTCCTGTTAATCAACTGGTGATTGAGTATTTATAGTCATTTTCATTTACATTCTGATCTTTAAGCTTAACTTTTAATATTATTTTAGGATTTCACTGGCATTAAATTTATGATCCTTCTAAGATTGTATTAATAATATTACTCAGTTTACCGAACCACCAGTCAAAAGCAAACATTACAGTAAATAATATTAAAATTACGAAATATTTAGAAAAATGGCATAATTCTAACATCAAGCAGAAAACATTGGATAAATAAAAGAAACACAATAATAAGATGAAGTCTTCAAAATCAAAACTTTGGCATTTGATAATAACCAAAGTCGCTCAAAAAGACAGACAACCAAGAAGATGTAGCATGGCTTCAGGGGGCCAAGAAATCCAGAACGAAGTAAGCAGCTTGTTCAAGTACATGCATGCAAGCTGGAGCTACAGAATGTTATAACAGAGATTACCAGACTAGGATTAGAACTGTCAACATCAGAAGAACCAGGACCAGGACCCTGAGGCAGATCAACTACCAGGAATTGATAATCCGCAGACATCTTGTTAGTCACCTCAGATGACTACTCTCAGGAAGAGAAAACAAACACAAATTATATATAGTGTATCAGAGATACCTTTGAGAGGAAAAGAGAACAGTAAGATCAAAGTGCCAGTGAGACTGAAAGAACACAACCAATTAATTGTTGGTTATATAAAGATAAAATAATGAAGAACAAACAAAGATAGGCATAATAAGACAAAGGAGAAATCAGGCACAAATTAACCTTTGCGCTATAGCAGGCAACAGGGTTTGTACCCTTTAACAGAAACAAATTTAATTTCCAGTACCCCATTCACACCAAAGCTTAAACATGTTTAAAAGCTGTTTAGTTAACCACGGTTTAAAATTGCTTTCTTTATAAAATCTGCTTACTGATGTTTGTTTACTTCAGATTCAGCACAAATAAAAAAACCTGTTTAAGTTCATCTAAATCCTGCATAAAAGCCTGAGTTGCAATTTTTCTTTAATAGTTTTCATTTTTCTAAACCTGGTTTAATTAAACATGTTTAGTTGGTGTAAATGGGGTACAGGACTAAATTCCAGGATTCAGATTGATTTTTCAAGGGCTCTAAAATTCACATTAATCCCTACACTCCCAAGATCTCAAAGTTAATTCTCCTTACTTCTTTCCATACTCTTCATATTTACATGTATTAGCTGAGTTCAACAGATTTCCAGAACTTTCTAGGACCAGTGGCCTTTCTCCAGGACTTTCCAGTCCTGGAAAATGCCATTAATAAAATTCCAGGACTTTCCAGGTTTTCCAGGACCCATACGAACCCTGAAGTAAACTTACATCAGAGTATCTAAAACATTTTTTATGTGAACATTACGAAATGATTGCTGGGTCATTAAGATGTCTTAAATTTAATTATGATTATTTCCCTAAATGAGAACCCGTTTTAGTCATGATAGTTTTATAAGCATTATGAATGTGAATAAATTTATACAAGATTATTTTTTTTAGTAACACTGATAAATAAAAACTTTAAAGTACTTTTAATTCTATTGTTATTGTTAAATAATGGATGTTTGAATATGTTTAGTGGAAATTTTAAAAATTTATTAAGTGGCATGCATACAGTGGGATTTCACATTACAGCTGCCATACAACGATATCTGCACCAAGGAAACCTTCACTCAGACTTTAATATATTCCCACAAATGCAGCCATAATTAACAGAATTCCACTGTATACATTTCATATACCTTGGCCATGTTGCTGTTTGTCTTTAATATATTCCTTTTGTGTGGTTTAGATTCAAAGGAATTTTTATCAGAGGGTGGAGAAGGGTGAAGTTCGTGTGTAAGAATATCTGTCCACTCGTTTAGTTGCTGTATCCCGCTAACTCTCCTATGCAGAATGAAAGAGTGATAAAAGAGAAGTGAAAAGTAGTGTCTAACTTGAATGATTGTGTGTTGTGCTGTGCTGAGATTTAAGACTCATTAGCAAACATTAAAAAAGGAAATTCTTCTCAATATAATCTATAATAGTATTCCTTGATCTAGGCTTTTTATAACTTCAAAATAGCATCAATTTAAGATATGCATGTAAGTATTTGAAGGACAAAAATCTACAACAAGAAGGGAAGTTGCTTTGTTGAGGCAACTGAGAAATTTGTATATGCAGGCTGTGAAATATTGTCCAAAAGCAAAGACTCCAGAATGAGTAATACTAGTTATGAAGCAATATTAATATCCTAAACATAATAAAAAACATTAACCTTCCTGAATCCTGATGAAATAAAATAATAATAACATGAATCTGTGAGCAAAAAGGACCTCTAGATTCACAAGAAATAATTTAAATTTGAGGAAGCACTTTTTTCTTCATGCATTTTTAATGTTCCAGTATCGATCACTTCCTCAATTCTCTAAACCGTGACAGTATACATTTGTATATTCAGGATGGTCATTAAACGTTCTATCATTTTCTTTCTTCCATACAAAATCAAACAACATTTGAGCATAGGGGCAAACCTTTCCAGTTCAGCATCTATACTGGCCAAACCTTAAAGTCCATGAAAAACATTGAGTTACGGCTGCTCAATTAAAATTCATACCTCGCACAAAAGCGCCAGGAAAAGTGTATTTACTTTAATCAGTACTAAAGTGTTTGTTTGCATATGTTTAAACTCAAGAACACGTACCAAGATAATGATATGGAAAAGGCGGGCTTAGAATTTAGGAAAGCCCAACCCACGAAGCTGGAATTACGCTTGTGACACGTATGCTGTTAGAAATATTTAACAACAACTTTATGCTTAATTCTAGTGTGATTCCAGGGTTTGACTTGATGGAAACAAAGATTGTAATTTTTATATTTCTCGCGTTGTTTTATATTGGTCAACCACTTGAAAATTGATAGTTAAAATTCTGGATGAAAATATTTTAGTCACTGTGAGTAGCCTCGAAGGAAAATATGCTAAACAGCTTCGTGCGCAATCGCACTAGTATCTTATGCGAATTGCGCAGGCTCTGACGTTAGCCTAAAATTAAGGAATTGACAGTTTGACAGTGATCTGACGAATCATGTGGTTCACCCCATAAAAGCAACGCGAGAAGTGAATCAGCAGTAGTTGAAGATCAGTAGCTGAAGTAGTCACTGTAATAGTTGTGATCAGTAAAGAGTGAAAGTAGAGCAACGCTGTGACGGTTGTCGTCGGAAATAAAAGAAGGAAGTTAAACCAGACCAGAGTGTTGGAGCGATCTGCTAATTCCCCGAGAGATTGCTTTAACAAGTTGGTGGAGAATCCGGTTTTTGGTGCCCGACGGACGGATTTTGTTTTGAAAAATCCGATCAGTGGATGACTGGACGTGGCTGTGGCAGTAATGTTTTCACCGGCCTTCTCCGGTTATCAAATGCTGGCCCGTGGATGCTGTAACCAACATCATCATCATAAACGGACAGTGGATTAGAAGCCGATAGGAACGTTTACAGCCGCTGTGAAAAAGGGAACTAAACCAAAAAAAAATAATAATAATAAAAGAAATAAACTGAACTGAACATTGAGGGTTAAGCCCCTTGAAGTAGAAGCCGTCGCGTGCGTGTCTTTCTTTCACAAAGTTAGTTCCAGAACTAGAAGAAACAGAACAACCTTAGTCAGGCCAAGTCAAACCAAGACAAGCCAGGAGATCAACTCGCAAGAGGGAGCGTAAGACTCATTGATGCAGCGTAATTACCCTATGTTAATTCTGCTAAATAATATTTTTGTTAGTACTTACGCGCTTGTGCTAATGCTCGTTATGATGATACAATTTTGTTATCCTTAAGTTAAAAGTTTGCACCGACATTTTATTGGAACTGATAGGAATAGCAGTTGTTGTAATTTATGCAATCTAAGTCTAAAGCTTCTAACAAGATTATTACACGTTCTCAAACACGTCAAGCACAATTGGTTGAAACGCATAAAACTAGTAATATTTGTGTTTGTCCTGCATCTGGTATCATGAATGCTGACCAAAAAGAGGAATTTAAAGCCTTGCTTACCGATTTTCTTGCGACACTAAAAGGCGACCTAGAAAAAGAAGCGCATAAGACAAGCACGTTCTTAGATTCTCTACAAAATAAGATTGACCGGAAAGCAACTACTAATGGATTGCAGCCAGAACCTTTTGATGGAAATCCTGTGGCAGACGCGTCAGTGTGGTTAGAAAATTTTCGCCGCATCGCCAAATTAAACAATTGGTCGGATGAATTGCAACTAAATGCTTTTCCTTTATTTTTGCAGGGCATTGCGAACGCGTGGTTTCTTGCGCTTCCTGCAACGGTTTCAGGCGATTTAAACGAGCTTTTCACTGCGTTTCAAGAACGCTTTGCCTCTGGTCCTCAAGACTGGATATTAAGCCAACAGCTAAGTGCGCGCAAACATGCTCCAAATGAGCCCATAGATGACTACATAACGGACATAACACGTCTGTGCAAGCGATTAAAATTATCTGACGTAGAAACAGTCCGTTATTTTATTGGGGGATTACACGGTGACCTTCAGGCTTATGTGTCGCTAGGTAGGCCAAAGACCTTTCAGGAGGCCGAGTCCTTAGCGCGGATGAAGGACATAGTTAACAGCCGCCAGGGCGTTATAGATACTCAATCTGTTTTAACCAAAATGCAAACAATGTTCACTAAATTCATGGAACAACCTTCTAGTGACAGTAAGGTGATAGCTGCTGCAGCACCAGCTCCAAATACTTCAGATGTTGATAAGAAACTGGAAGAATTATCTAATCAACTTAAGCAAATTCAAAAGCAGCAAGAGTGGTACCAGCAGCAAATGCACTCTGGTTATGCTGTGGCTGCTTATGATCAGCCTCTGTGGACATCACGTCCTTTCCAATCCCGCAATTGGCAGGGACAGCAAATTAGCCAGATTGACCAGTTACAACGTCGGGTAACCCGCCTAGGGAATGAATTGAGGCGGTATCAGAATCCGCGCTACTCTGCCAATCGATCATATGACCGATCTTGCAGAGCTGGAACGATGACTATAATGATGAAGACTCTAGCCCACCATACCACAATCAACGCTTAATGTTAGCCATAGAAGGGCCATCAAATTCCAACCAGGGAAACGCCTGAGGACTCTTGTTGGTACCCCAAGAGTCCAATTTGGCAGAAGACAATTATGTAAATATTATAGACCAAACTTTCTAAGAGCAACTAGAGAGCCCAATCGAGTCAGATATAAGCCCAGAAAGTGTTTTACCAATATAGATAGGCGGTTCTCTTCAAGATATTCGGCTGCTCGACATGATGTTTCTACTTGTAAAACAGGTGTAAATAGTATTGATGATATTCACATGGAATCGCCTATTGTTGATAGTCCAAGTCGCCTTGATGACCGTTTTTCGGACTCGCCTATTTCGGATATTGTGGTAATCCCGGGACCACCATATCCTGCTAAGAATAGCGTGTCTGAAACACAGTCTAGGGAATCTTTATGTTCGGTTTCTTCGGCAACGAAAAATAGTAGTCACGATGTCGTTTTTGATAATACAGATAATCCAGTTGTCAAATTAACCCAGAGTACTCAACATACGAGACGTAATAAAAGAGAAGTTGACAAAAGTACACATGTGAAAGCGCGCAAATATCATTTATCAGAAATTGAAAATAAGATGGAGAGTAGTGATGATGATGACGAAATTACAGAGGGAATACTGCAAGATGAGACAGTTTTCCCACCAAGCGATAACGCCACACTAGGCGTTAACAAAATGTCAATTTTTACCGATGGAAACATTAACGCTGGCGTTACTGTGACCGTTGATGAATATCATAGTACCTACGTAGATGACCTTAAAAGGAAACAATTATATCTCAAAGATGTTACCACTAAAAACAGTGATGAAACCATAAGAAAACGAAAACACATTGAAGACGTCATTAATAAAAGAAGTCATAATATACCGTCGGCCAAATTAAAAGCAACTTTAAAACAGAAAACTAGTTACCCAATTGTACGAGAAGAGGCTAACGAGAAAATATTTCACACAGAATTGAAACACGCTCTAGAGCAAAATAAACGAAGTAAACAACCCTTGTACAACTCTGATCAGGTTGTACAACACGTTTTATCAAATTCTGACTTACGCAGTCAGGACATTTCAGGTATTTTGAGGACTAGAAATTTAGATTCGGAAACCATACCAAATGTGCGCACAAAGAAAACCGAAACTCCTTCGTATTCACAGGAAGTTACTACTGACTCTCGCGGTCTCTTTGCCTTGCCTGGCCAAGCAAGTCACGAAGACTTAATTTACGATAAAGCGTTTGAAACTCAGCAAATTGCCAGTTTCAAACATAATGCAACAAGCGCAACAGTAGAGTCAGCTAAAGCCTTTCCTAAATTGCCAAGTTACGAAGAAGCGTTAACTTTTCCTAGTTTAACAGAATATCTGATCAACAATCCTATGACGGACGAAATCAAGAGAGTTTTGGGTTTTGCAAAGCATATGAACCCTCCAAAGGAAGCAATTACTACTGTTTGTGAGCCCAATACACCTCCTTACACATTCTTCATGCCAAAACAACGCAAACCACCCGATAAATCAGAAATTCCGTCTGGTATTAATGGAATGGGTCATTTACACGCTTTCGTTATTTAATCATTTACGAAACAAAGAAAGGAAAGGCAAACAAAACAAAACAAACAAGCAGCAAACAATTTTCCTGATTAACTGATTTCGTTAAGCATTTCATGAAGTTACTTAACGGGATTTGACACAAATATTGTTAACTTTTCACAATTAGGATTTAATGTGAGCATTTTTTTTTTTTTATAAGCGATTCTTACTTAGTGCCGTATATACGTGTAATTTTTACTTGTAGGTTATACATTATATCACCATAGTGTTGGGTTTGTGGCTAGAATTTTGTCTTAGCCGCATAGGTACCAGGTCGGGTTGCCAATTTGATTCGTTTTGGTCACTTGAAGGGGGGCGAACTTGCTACTCATGTCCAAGGCAATTCTCTGGTTAAGTAAACCGACTTGATATCTCAAAAAAAAAACTACAAGATTAAAATATCGTTCTAGGGCAAAGTAACACCCATATCGAGACGCATACAGACAAACAAATGTAAATATAACTAACCGCACAATTCCACAACATGCTTTTGGGAGCTAACAGTTAACTTAAGCGACTCCGTTTCATTCGAAGTAGCGTGTTGCTTGCATTTTATTGTAAGAAGTGAGCTAGGGACTAGCTCAATCTAAGTTGGGGGTATATGTTAGAGAATAAAAATGCAAGCTAAGGTGTATTTTATTAAGTGACTCATTCGTCATTAATTTGTTGAAGGAAAAGCTTGTATTGGTGTTGGTTAATATAACCGTGTGATATTTTAGCGCGTTTGAAAAGTGTTGCTTGATCCTTTATTTCATTACTGCTAGAATTATAATCTTCCTTGGTGCTGTGTTGTTGGGCTTGAGCTTATCCATATTCATCAAACACCAACATTTCCAGCTGTGTTTAGCCAGTTGCTATGGTTAGAGTCTCTTGACATCAGTTAAGATAATGAAATAAATCCGATGTCTAGTTTTTGGAGGCGCTCTTCCTGGAAATAACTATTTGGTATTCGGTAACTTGTGAAGATTTTGTTGTGTGATTTTTAAGCCAAACTTTATTCGTTCAGTGGTTCTTTTTGGACATTGAGTTACGGCTGCTCAATTAAAATTCATACCTCGCACAAAAGCGCCAGGAAAAGTGTATTTACTTTAATCAGTACTAAAGTGTTTGTTTGCATATGTTTAAACTCAAGAACACGTACCAAGATAATGATATGGAAAAGGCGGGCTTAGAATTTAGGAAAGCCCAACCCACGAAGCTGGAATTACGCTTGGGACACGTATGCTGTTAGAAATATTTAACAACAACTTTATGCTTAATTCTAGTGTGATTCCAGGGTTTGACTTGACGGAAACAAAGATTGTAATTTTTATATTTCTCGCGTTGTTTTATATTGGTCAACCACTTGAAAATTGATAGTTAAAATTCTGGATGAAAATATTTTAGTCACTGTGAGTAGCCTCGAAGGAAAATATGCTAAACAGCTTCGTGCGCAATCGCACTAGTATCTTATGCGAATTGCGCAGGCTCTGACGTTAGCCTAAAATTAAGGAATTGACAGTTTGACAGTGATCTGACGAATCATGTGGTTCACCCCATAAAAGCAACGCGAGAAGTGAATCAGCGGTAGTTGAAGATCAGTAGCTGAAGTAGTCACTGTAATAGTTGTGATCAATAAAGAGTGAAAGTAAAGCAACGCTGTAACAGTTGTCGTCGGAAATAAAAGAAGGAAGTTAAACCGGACAAGAGTGTTGGAGCGATCTGCTAATTCCCCGAGAGATTGCTTTAACACTATTATATAAAAGCAATAGACCACAAGTTTCTATGGTTTAGAAGCATGACAAACCACTTGGGATGCTGGAAAAACTCTACCCTGGGTTCCAGAGGATATTTTTTTCTGATCGATATTTCGTGGCGAAGCCGCGTTAACGAGGCGCAAAGCGCTGAGGAGAAAAAATTAGGGAGCTTAAGCACGCGCGTTTTTGAGACGCGGACGGCAACCGGAAGAGAACATTTCGCGCGCTAGGAAAGTAGTGTCTCCTAAATTTTTATACTACTCATTTCTTATGGAGAAAAGATACTAACCAATGTGAATGTGGTTGTGTGAGGGCAAGTTAAAAGTGAAAACTGCTCACTTCCGGTTGCCGTCCGCGTCTCAAAAACGCGCGTGCTTAAGCTCCCTAATAATAATAATAACCTCTGGTCACAGGAGCACGCAACCTCATTTCCATGCGAGAAATCAGTTCAGAAATAGGCTAGTTTCGAATTGTGCAGCAACAAAAGAACAGAGTCCAGGTTCAGGGGAGTAATTTGCATTTTCCTTTGTTTTGAACAATACAAAATGCTAATTATTCCCCTGAACCTCGACTCTGTTCTTTTGTTTCTGCACAATTTGATACTAGCCTATTGAACTGGGTCACCGATTGGATACTCCCATGTCCGCAGGGAATTAACAATACAACAATGGCCCTGATTGGCTACATCGAACAACAGACATGGGAGTATCCAATCGGTGACCCAGTTCAATTTCTCAACTGATTTCTGTGACCTGTGACCGCGAAATATCGATCAGAAAAAAAAATCCTCTGGAACCCAGGGTAGAAAAACTCTCGAAGAATTCGCAAATTTACGAATTCTTCTCGTGTTCTACCAACATCCCGCGTGGTTTATCAGCCTATAAACCATATAAACTCGTGGTCTGTTGCTTCAATAACCTCTATTTGAGCAAAAGATTTAACCCAGAAAAATTAAATTGAGAAAGTCTAATATTTCAGTGATTTGTGTTCTTGAGCACAAGACAAAACGCGTGACATATCTTGTATAGACCCACCTCAAAGACCTCCGTTTCTGGCGATAATACATTAGTAAGGAGTTTTAGGTCAATTTCGCCATCCTGCAAAATAAGAAAGAACAAACATGAACACTATGCGGACACAGTAAAGTCTATTTTCAAAAATAAGGATATTTTGGCCAAATATATCATCAAAGGGGTGGAGACAAAAATACCACTGTATTTCTTCGTCTTTAATGAGCTCTCTCGCGTAGACAAAACTGAATTATTTCCATTGATTGTGGAATCAGTGAGAGGTTGTCACTGAATTGCGTTATTCAAATGTTTTCCATTACATAGGTTTTCTTAACCGTTCGGTCTCTTTCCCCTCGCTGCGGTACGTTTGCAAAGAGCGTTCCATATCCCGTGTACAATCCCCACATGATTTTTTGGGCAGGCCTGTCACTTTAAAGCATGGAAGTTTTCCTGTTTTGTGTTATACTGTTTATATAAAGAATGAACTCCATTTGGCCAGAAAATATGCTCGTTGTTCGCGGACATTACCTGTTCCGACAAGGATTCAACAAGCGAACGTAGAGTTTTGTAAGAGCGTTGTTCCTGGAAAGCTGTGAGCTTTGAGGAACAGATAATGTCCAAGGACAAATATCCGGGCACATTTTTGCAACAAATGTGTTCAAATGTTTTTCGCAAGACACACAGTTCTGAATTTTAGGGCATATGTAACAACTATTCACCGCGAGCCACCGACAATGAGGTGAATAGTTGTTTTAGTATATACTAAAACAGTGAGATAATATACACCACAAAAAATTGATTTGGATGATTTCTTCACTTGTCACGGATGCAAACAGGGACGCCATTTTTTCCCGAGTTGCTCGGAGGTAAATAGCAAAGGATATTCGGAGTTTGACGAGCCAATCAGCACGCGCGTTCAACGCTATCCACTGTTTTAGTGTATACTAATCTCGGATATTCCCCAGTTTTAGCTGGAGAATATTCGGTCACATGACGCGTTTAGACCAATCGCGCGAGTGAAAATATTTGATGGATTTTAATGGCTTGTGTTATCGCAGTCTTTACAGCACTCACCAGTAAGTTAACATTAAAAAGAGCTGACTGTTTCTGAAAATAACTGTCCAGTTCCTTGTATGTCGCCACTCTGTTCACTTGAACGCTGTTATGTAGTAGTAAGATCGTTTATTAATAAATACACCTTGCAGTGCAGTGCATATTGTGAATAAGAACCCTGGCTGTTAACTCAAGCAACGAAATGTATCTCCTATTATGCTAAACAAAACATGAAATAAATGTTCTTTTTCTTTGGCCATCGTGTCATGTTTGTCACTGCATTTTGTGTCCTATTTCTTATTAAAACATGAAATAAATTAAATACGTTAGAACTAGTGCGAGTGTGTGATGCTGACGGAATTCAAAGTAAAAATGAAAGAACCAGGAGAAAAATGAGTAAGAACCTAGTCTCATACTCAGACGAACTCATAACTCGTCACGCACTCCTCTCGTAAAAGCATCGCGTGACGTGTCCACAGAGCGTCTTCGCCGAGCTGCGCAGGAGGCCTCAGAGAACCAAGTTAGTTAACCCTCTATCACGTGACCAACTTTCACTACTGACTTCGGCAGTGTTAACACTACGCTGGAGAAATTTGAAAAGCAGCTTTACTCCTACGTTTAGGCCTACCCGTCCACACTAATCCGTCACGAAAACGCAGCTTTTCCAAAAAGCCCTTCAAACCGGTAGAATTTGAAAACCCCAGCGCTTTGTTTCGTGTGGATGAAAAACATTTTGAAAACAGAGCTTTTCGAAAACGATGACGTCACGATAATCACGTGATCTCCCTGACTAAGTTTTCCTCAAACACAAATTCAAAATGGCCGGTGACTGTTACATTTTAAAATCCTACCGCATAGTGTGCACGGAAAACATTTGATGCGTTTTCAGAGTGAAACTTTCGTTTTCAAATTCCTCCGGCGTAATGTGGACAAGGCCGACGACGGGGCATAAGTTGATACTTGAGGGGGAATTTTTTTCACGTAAAGATAATAAACCACTATTGAAAAAGGTTCCAAATGAAACATATCGATAACACACCTAGGCGGAGCTGCAATCTGGGTCATCATGTCCTCCTCTTGTACATCCTCGAGGTCAGGGATGACAGGAATATCTTCCAAAATAAATGTATCATATTGTCATGTTTCACATAAAGCGGGCCCAACATAGGTTTTGCGGGATACGGGATGACAGGACTTTAAATAGTGGGATGCGGGATGAAAATTTACTGCTGTAGCCTGAGCGGATTTGCTCATTTTGGCAGGCGAGATGCGGGCTAGTTTTAAAATTGACAACTGACGGAACGCGGGAAAACATAGAAAGTCACATGTTACAGATGGTACACCAAAAACTACAACTCTACACATGAGTTCCTACTCTGCACTGTAACCAGGCGGGATCAGGATAAACATTCTAAGTGGGGCGGGATTGCGGGATTGCGGGATTGCGGGATTGAGCCAAAATTATTAACGACATGCGGGATTGGTTGGACCCTCTATAAGGTCAAGTAGTAGACTAATCTTTGCACGGTAAAATGACATTTTTTCTTATTTAGTCTTTTATCAATAATATTGTAAAGTGCTATTGATCAGCGCGTGTAAATAGTACTATAGAAACTATTAAAATATTGTTATTAATTTTCAAGGCCATCCCCATAAAATGTCTTGTTTCTCATCACCTAAAGTGCAACCGATACACCGTCTGACAAACATGATTTGACTATTTACAACTTATTTTCAATCTTTGTTCTAAATCAAACTATGTGATCAATACTTTATTTTAAACACTTTCTTTTGTTCAAATAAATTTGAATGGCTGCTGGACACGTAAGCATAATGCTCTATAAGAACCCTCTATCTACTGAAAGTAGAATTACATTATTATAATACATACATGTTATTAAAAAACTGGATCATTTGATAATGCAATTTGAGAGTTTTCATTGGCTTAGTCATCATGGTATATTTAACAATTAGACCCATAGCCCGAAAGGGCAACGGGTCAATAGGCCACGAGATGAAGCCAAATAGGCTATTGACCTGTGGCCCTTAAGCAGAGGGCAAAGGGTCTAATTGTTTTCGTATCATCCAACTAGTTGGACAGAAAAGGCAATAATAAAGTTAGCAAATACAAGTTGAAGAATTCAAGGGCGGATCCAGGATTTTTAAATGGGGGGTGAATTTTTGTAATAATGTCAGAGAAATCAAATATTATTTCAATATTTGAGGGATATGAAAAAAAAAAAGAAAGAAGGGGGCTCAGAAAAAGGGGGGTGAAAATTCACCCATTTCACCTCCTCTGGATCTGTGCCTGGAATTAGTTATTTGGGAATAAAACGAAAAAAACCTGGCGAATTAAGCTACTCAATGACTACTACTAATAGTCCCCTAGTAGCGTAGCCAATCAAAATGCAGGATTTGCATTAGACCACTAATTGGGTGATACTGAGCCATTATACCATGCTCTACAAATATGGTAAGCATACATGTGATTTCTTAGGGCATTTTTATTTTATTTTTTGTTTTCAGTTCTCTATAATTTGGCGCATTTTTAATGACACAATTATTCCACTCATGCTTGTTAGTTGTGAGATGATTATAACCAGATAGGTGCTACGCCCCTCATTGGCTATCTACCATCTCATATCCAACAG
>JAHPZR010025479.1:5000-10000 GCA_019787425.1 Platygyra sinensis
AACCTGAAATGATTTCAGTTTTTTGTTATGCTTCAGACAAAGTTCTCGTGTAAAGTGAGACTGCCGCCTTTAATTCTGTATTCTTGGAGCGAAAGGGAAGTGGTGAGTAAAACCTTGATACCATTTCATTTTCATTTACAAATCGACCACTGATTTCCATATATTAAACTTCAGCCTAAAACTATAAACCTCAGTACAGAGTTTGAGCGGTTTATTTCCCGGAGCCTCGTACTAACCGAGCGCGATGGCCGTACTGGGGAATATTGGCCCGAGGTCGTGGCAGAGGCGGACCGAGCGGGGCGAGATCCGTACAAAAACGACCGAGGGTCAATATTCCCCAGAACGGCTCGAGCTAGCTAGGTTAGTAAGAAGTTTATTATATGGGTCTCGAGCCATGCTTGTTTTGAATTTGCCGGCTTTCGAAAACAAAAAATACACAGCTGATGACTGTTTCCATGAAAACGGTCCGTATGGCGAAATCCTGACCAAGAAAGAACCAATCAGAACGCTTGGATTTACCCTGTCATATAATAATGAGGTCTATTGTTTCAGGCTGAATTTTAATTTATTGTATATATAGCGAGAATTTTAGGCAATAAACCTTGCAAATAGAATTCTATATGTGCTATATTTCACCGGTGAAAAAAGTGATACGTCCAATCAGGTTTGCGTATAGCGTTCTTCACATGTGAAAAATATAACCAATCACCGTTCATGATAGAATCACTAAGCCAATCAGAGCTAAGCACTCTAATGGCTTCCGAGAAGCGCGGGCTTGAAATCAGCGTCCGCTTGAAGTTTGTGTCTCAATAACATGGCTTCGGTTCCCGTTTTACTTCACTTTCGAAAAAACAGCAATGGAATATATCTACCAAATATCTTGAGCGCTAGAACTTCAGTTTGAGAATCAATGGCCATTCAAGAAACCGAGGAAGTAAAATTTAACATCAGAAAGCCAACAACATTCAAGGAGGAACTTTCAAATTTAAACAGTGTAAGTCAACAATGCCCGAATTTGTCTTTGCACGGCGCGAAACGTCGCCATGACATGATTGAATCTGACAGTAATTATGGACAAACGAAAAGATTTCTCACTATGTATTTACGAATTCTCCCCTATTATATTTAAGCTTGTGTAGGCTCGTTGTACGCCTGTATATGGACTGGAAAGCGGATTTGTTTTTTATTACGCTCGGTCATTCATTACGTTCTCAGCGTTCTGCATGTAAACTTATGGTGCAGGAAAAAAACTAAAACTGATTTACATGTAATGGTTGTGTTTAATTCTCGTTATATGTACAATAAACAGATTACAGCATAGAAAGTGCTTTGTACCGATTTTCATTCACTTGTTGCAAAACTTTAAAAACTCACTCGTTCGCTGCGCTCACTCGTTCGTTTTGCAAAGTTTTGCAACTCGTGAATAAAAATCCGTACGTCGCACTTTCTATGAAGTAATCTATTTATATGGAATTTGTCTATTTGGAACTAAATAAGCAAAGTGAGCATTTTGCTCTTGCTTGTCTTTTAACAAACTGATTTAGCTCAATACAGTTTATCGTAGCGGCTAATCATGTTTTACTAGCAGCAATTTCTGGCAATAAAGTACAGCTCTATTTTAATTTATTTCTAATGATTTATGTCATTTGTCCGAAATGTCAAGCTACACTGTTGAAAAAATTCAAATAATTTGTTGTCTGATTCTTTCCTAGTCGGCATTAAGTTCCTGCCAAAAACAAAGCTGGTGCTATGGATACAACAGTGCGATGTTTTTACTTTGTCAAACGAAAGTCTTGGTTAGCGCTTGCCTTGAAATTAAAAATTTGCATTTCATAAAATAGTTTGAATCAATTTTCCAAACGATGGACCATCAACAAATTTTTCTGATGAATTCTTCTGCTCGAGCTCTCAAGACTTCCGTTGGCTAATTCCTTCGTCCGGTCCATATAACTCTTTTTATAAATGCCTTATTCTAATACTAGGCTATTAAAAGGAAACCGGCCACTATTAGACTGCGAGCAGTCTCTCTTATTCTCGAAAATCCCTGGGAAAGAACGCAAAATAAGTAAGAGTGCGAGCGTGACTGTGAGCCTGACGTGCGAGCGGCGATGCTGCGAGCCGCTAGTGGGGAGTTTACGAAGTCACAACACAATGGCGGTGCACGTGCGTTAAAGTTTTTAGTAAATTTCTATGCCGTTCTCTACAAGACAACAACGTAAAATGACCAAATTTTGCCTTGTCTGGAGAACGTGAACCAAGACGGCTAATTTTTGGAATTTTTATCTCAACTGAAGAGATCGCCGTGATTAGGATTTAGTTTTGCAATCGCTTTGAAAATGATCAAGAATCAACGTTGTCCTTGGCGTCGCCTTCGTGGTTTCGTAAACAGCGGCTCGCGGCATCGACGCTCGCACTTGATGCGGCTCGCACACTTACTTGTTCTGCCTTCTTCCCCACGGATGTTTGCGAGACTGCTCTTAGTCTAGCCACGCTACTAAAAATCTATCATTTCAAAAATGTTATTTCAATCCTGCAAGATATAAGTTGTGACTGCAATTATTTTTACATTCTCAAACCATTTCTTAACTATGTCAAGAACTCCCATCGGTACGATGGTGTTGCACTACGGTTTACGGAAACATGTTGAATAGTAATCAATAAGTCTCCCAAGCCTTCAAGTGAAAAACTTTAAGGAAACTAATAGACTTGCGTCAAATTTCTTTCCACTGTAATTTACATTTAATCCTGACAGAAGTGGTTAACATGAACGACATGAACGAAGTCATACAACCCATCTACATCGGCCTCATAGTTGCTTACTTCCTTCTCAACACCAATCGAGTTCTACAGAGCATCGAAATATGCAAGGAATGCTTAGCTATCTTCAAACAAAAGGCAGGCATCAAAGACGATAAACTAACCAACTCACTGTGCAAGATGCTTTATTTGATAATGTCGAATGCTTATCGTGCTATCAACGACAACACAAATGCCATAAAATACGCAACAAAAATTCTGCTGATTTACCGTGAAAGTGGAGAAAAACTTGCAGAATATCGGCTAAGCCTCAATCTAGCAAAGATGTATTTCTGTCAAAGTAAATACGCAGAAGCGAGAGAACTCTACGAGAGAGCGCTACTAATCAGCACAGAAATCGGTGACAGAAATGGAGAAGCGGACTGTTACGCAAACCTTGGAGCTGTGTATGGATCGGTTGGCGAATATGACAAGGCGAGGGAACATCTCGAGAAATCACTTGCGATCAAAAAAGAAATCGGTGACAGAAATGGAGAAGCGCACTGTTACTTAAACCTTGGAGCTGTGTATGAATCAGTTGGCGAATATGACAAGGCGAGGAAACATCTCCAGAAATCACTTGCGATCAAAAAAGAAATCGGTGACAGAAATGGAGAAGCGCACTGTTACAAACCTTGGAACTGTGTATAGATCAGTGGGCGAATATGACAAGGCGAGGGAACATCTCGAGAAATCACTTGCGATCAAAAAAGAAATCGGTGACAGAAATGGAGAGGCGCACTGTTACTGAAACCTTGGAACTGTGTATAAATCAGTTGGCGAATATGACAAGGCGAGGAAACATCTCCAGAAATCACTTGCGATCAAAAAAGAAATCGGTGACAGAAATGGAGAAGCGCGCTGTTACTTCAACCTTGGAACTGTGTATAAATCAGTTGGCGAATATGACAAGGCGAGGGAACATCTCCAGAAATCACTTGCGATCAAAAAGAAATCGGTGACAGAAATGGAGAAGCGCACTGTTACGTAAACCTTGGAACTGTGTATAGATCAGTTGGCGAATATGACAAGGCGAGGGAACATCTCCAGAAATCACTTGCGATCCAAAAAGAAATCGGTGACAGAAATGGAGAAGCGGCTGTTACGGAAACCTTGGAACTGTGTATAGATCAGTTGGCGAATATGACAAGGCGAGGGAACATCTCCAGAAATCACTTGCGATCAAAAAGAAATCGGTGACAGAAATGGAGAAGCGCGCTGTTACTTAAACCTTGGAGCTGTGTATCTATCAGTTGGCGAATATGACAAGGCGAGGGAACATCTCGAGAAATCACTTGCGATCAAAAAAGAAATCGGTGACAGAAATGGAGAAGCGGACTGTTACTGAAACCTTGGAACTGTGTATATATCAGTTGGCGAATATGACAAGGCGAGGGAACATCTCCAGAAATCACTTGCGATCAGAAAAGAAATCGGTGACAGAAATGGAGAAGCGGACTGTTACGTAAACCTTGGAACTGTGTATGAATCAGTTGGCGAATATGACAAGGCGAGGGAACATCTCCAGAAATCACTTACGATCACAAAAGAAATCGGTGACAGAAATGGAGAAGCAGACTGTTACTTGAACCTTGGAACTGTGTATGTATCAGTTGGCGAATATGACAAGGCGAGGGAACATCTCCAGAAATCACTTGCGATCAAAAAAGAAATCGGTGACAGTAATCGAGAAGCGAACTGTTACGGAAATCTTGGATCTGTGTTTAAATCAGTTGGCGAATACGACAAGGCGAGGGAACATCTCCAGAAATCACTTACGATCAAAAAAGAAATCGGTGACAGAAATGGAGAAGCGGACTGTTACTTGAACCTTGGAACTGTGTATGAATCAGTTCGCGAATATGACAAAGCGAGGACACATCTCGAGAAATCACTTGCGATCAAAAGAGAAATCGGTGACAGAAATGGAGATATTCGCAGTCAAACATGATTGTTGACTATCATGGACAATTTTTTTTTTTTTAGTAGAGACACTTTGTTGTAACACAACCGATAACACAGTCAACAATAAGAAGGTTGCTTAGATTTTGTCAAGAAAGAGTTAGGTGGCTAGAACCGAGGAAAGTTAAAAGATCAAGGTTGTACTCACCACATCACTTCTGTTCAGAATACGAAAAAGTACAAATTAAGAAGTATGTCCACAAGAGAAACTTTTCCTGTAAGAAAAAAAAATCACTGACAAA
>JAHPZR010025479.1:15000-32500 GCA_019787425.1 Platygyra sinensis
CGGCGACGGCAACGGCAACGTGAGAAGTCTGGGTCGAGCAGCGCCACGTCCTGTTGGCGTTCCCGCCAAAATTGAGATTACGAATTTTACGAGCGAGAACGTTGACGACGGCCATTGATGTCAACGAAAGTTTTTTCAAAACTATGCCTAAGTTTCGTGACACCATTCTCCTGGCTCATGCTTCCCGTTTGATTAACGCTGAAGAATTCGTGCTACTCTACGATTTACACAAGCCTAAAAATCCGGATTTACCCTACACAAACTACGAGCGCTTCGATCTCGACAAGATGACAGATGATGAATGTAAAACTGAGTGTAGATTTTACAAGAATGACATCTACAACTTGGCAGATGTATTGACTTTACCGGATCGAATTGTTTGCTACAATGGTGTAAATGTCGACATGGTTGAGGCATTGTGTATTTTTCTAAAATGATTTGCCTATCCCTGTAGATACGTAGACACGATACCCAGATTTGGAAGGCCGGAACCACAACTGTGTATGATCTCAAATGCTGTTATGAACGAGTTGTATCAAACATGGAACCGCCTTCTTACTGATTTGAACCAGGATTGGTTAAGCCCCAATCATTTAGAGGAGTTTGCTGCTGCAGTTCACACCAAGGGAGCTGCTCTTGACAACTGTTGGGGGTTTGTTGATGGTACTGTGAGGCCCATTTGCCGACCAGGACAAAACCAAAAGTGCTTATACAATGGCCACAAAAAAGTCCATGCTATAAAGTTTCAATCTATTGCAGCACCCAGTGGTCTTGTTGCCAACCTATTTGGGCCTGTCGAGGGAAAGAGACATGATAGTGGAATGTTAGCTAGATCTGGAGTGTTAAACCAATTGCAACGATTTTCGGTGGACACAAATGGGACCCCCCTATGTATTTATGGAGATCCAGCATATCCCTTTCGCCTACATCTGCAAGGACCTTTTCGAGGAGCTGGACTAACTCCCATACAGCATGCATGGAATGAATCTATGAGTGAAGTTAGAGTTTCTGTTGAATGGATTTTTGGTGATATAATAAATTATTTTAAATTTCTGGACTTCAAAAAAAACTTGAAAATAAGTTTAAGTGCTGTTGGCAAAATGTATGTGACATGTGCCCTTCTTCACAATGCTCGTGTTTGTTGTTATGGATCCACCACATCAAGCTACTTTGATGTTTCTCCCCCAGAAATTGGGGATTATTTTCACTATAGTCTGCCAAACAGGTTTTACAAAAGTTAAATAACACTTTTCCTTTGGAAAACTAAACTGCTTTTAATTAAAAAATTATACATTTGAGAAAGGCTAACATATTGGAATTAAAGTGAAGTAAATGCCACCAAACAAAACATTGAAGCGTTTACATGCTAGACAGGGTAGCCGGCCTGCCCGGGGCACCCGGCTAGGCTGGGTACCTTTTTACCATGTAAACGGTTCGTGCCGCGGGCTAGTCGGCTAACCGAAGTGAGATAAGCCGCGAAAACATGGCGGCGCGAGGTGGATTTTTTCGTTGTTACCATTTGCCAGTGTAATCTGACAGGGAGTGACAGTCAATCTGAAGAGATCAGTGTAATAGACGTGTCTCAGGCAGAGAACAGGTCCGTGCCAGCACAGGAAGCTCAAATGAGATAGAGAACAGTTTGCTTGGTCGGCCGTTACGTTTGTTGTGCTTAGCGGCCTCTCAAAAGATAGCCCACGCAGCCCACTCACTGGCCCGGCTAGGTGAGTTGCATGTAAAGGCGGGCTATGTTTCAACCCTTCTAGCCGGATAGCTCGGTTAGCCTGGCCACCCTCCCTCCATGTAAACAGGCCCTTGCAAATAAGATCGACCATCGATCAACCGGTGCATCATCAACATGGCGTGGGCGGGAAAGAGAGATTGGGAAAAAGAAATGAACAAATTTAAACGTCACCAACAACCTCATCTTACAAAGGTGACGTTTTATTTCTCTAGTAATTTTTAAATACATCGCAAATTACTGGTAAAATTTGAAGTTGGGGCGAAACGACCCTGGGCGAAACGGACTTGGGGCGAGACGACCTGTTTCCCCGCCGTAATGCTTCGTGATTGATCGCACGACTTTGCCAGATATGTTATAAATACTGTGGGATTGGAAAATATAGGTTGTCGTTAGTATCTTAATAAATTACAGGTCGGCTTTCAACAGAAAATTTTGAAAATGGCGTTGAATGTCTGCGGAACAAATTCCACTAAGAGGTCTTCAATGGTTCTCACAGAGTTAGTTCACCAGTTCGATAGTTCGATAAAATCAACCATCGTTTACGTTTTTATTGTACTATTGGCCGATCATCGCCATTAAAAAATGAAATTGTACAGTATATCTTTCTTTAAATCTGGGATATTGCTGCAACAGCCGATGGCACCTCTGGAAGACGTTTCTGCGCACTTTTTGAATATGTATTTCCATTGTTAACTATGGTATTGCATAATCCTCAAGGAAATGAGAGGACGGGAGATATTCGATCTTCCTGGGTAGACGTCGCAACAGCCGCTGGACCCATTCTCCTCAGACTCGGTCGTGAAACAAAAATGGCGGTGTTTTGGAGCTATTTTGGAGATTTCGTCGGGGCACAGAAAATCAAGGATTTATCCGAATCATTTTTTTTTTTCGCAGAAGTATTTCAAATAACAAGTAGATTCGTTTTAGCGGCAAAAACATTTTGGGTTAGGTGCACGTTAAGGAATTTTTACGCGTATAAATAAAGTTATAAACTCCCAACTCAGCTCAAGTTACTTGCCCAACACATTCAAAAACTATTTCAGCCACCCCTTCCCTCCCCTCACCTCTAAGAAGAAGGACAAGCACGTATGATAAAGTTATAAGAGGTCTGGATGAAGGAGCAGTAATTTCAGTTGTCAGTTAAATTTTCTCAGCAATCAGTTACAATTTAAGACCGTAAGGTTACTAGGTAAGGTCTTCAAACTTGCAAAACAGCATAAAAAAAACCTAACTTGTCGCGTATAGCTATGAAAATGTCGTCGTCACGTTTCCCTATCTTTACCCTGTTTTTATTCAAGTCTCCTTAAATGTCCGTCTACTTAATTCCGCAACAGAAATCTTAATAAAAAGAGATACTTTGTAAGAAAGTAGCTTGAACGAAAGGTAAAACACTAACAACCGTATTGCAAACGAGAATTTCTGGCCTTCATTGCGTAATAAAATAATTCTTTTTTGAGAAAAATCATTATTCGATAATCTACAATAATTCCAACATGAGAATTCAAAATGTATCACCTCCAATACTATTTCTTAGATTTTCAGCCATATATGAGGTTCGGTGTTTTTTTGTAAGAAAATAATTTCGCTCCAAAATCGCATTAAGAGATATCTTCATTTTTCTGGCAGACCGTATTATTCTGTTATTTCCATATCACCACAATATGAGGGTCTCCTTCAACTTTATCCTCTAGTTCCTGATAAGTTAAACCTGAAAACAAAAAGGAAGAATCAATAATTACAGTCAAAGATCTCGTAAGCGACCATCTCGGAAATTCGAAAAAAGTGGTCGAAACTAGACCTGGTGTCTTACAAGAATGAACTCTCGGAAGCAACTGCATGATAAAACAATAGAGGATGGTTATGAAGGCCTTTTGCGGACAAAATATCGAATTTGCCGTGATATGTCCATGTTATGATTGCTATGCGCAATAAATCAATAAGCAAACATGTTCGTTATAAACTCAACGTGTCCAATAAAACCAAAAAATGTCCGACACAAGTAAAAGGTGTTCGGTAAAACTAAAGGATGTTCAATTTTGATCAAAGATGTCCGATACAACTAAAACATGTTCCATATAAAAGATGTGCGATAAAAGATGAGGAAGCGGAAATTATTTCACAAAACAGGAAGTGATGTCATTACGTACCCAGACTGCTCGCAAATTTGATCCGTGAAAACGAAATGGCGTCTGCTGGAGCTGCAATTTGGCTTCCAGATACAGAAAGGTTTTTCATGGAATTAAGCACAATGATTACAAGAGCACAGCAACAACGAAACGCGACAGCTACTCAGTTCGATTCTTCACTAAGACTTATTTGTTCGCAGACTGGAGGAATACGAAAGAGCTTTCACAGGTGTTCTAACTACGAGAATCGAAGAATAATACGCACAAGAAATTACCTATCGGCTACTACACCGTTACTTGCATCTTGAACGAGCTACGATGTCACGGGTAAGCTGGAAGACCACGGTTCCATGTAAAGTTTCCAACTGCTCTCGGGCAAGTGCTAACCGTGGTCTTCCAACTTCGCCGTTCCTTGTTATCGTAACAACAAGCTGGGTAGCCGACTCCTCAAACCAGTCCATATCCCTCTCGGATTCTTCTGCAATTCCCTCGAAGTGACTTCTACTGGGCTTGCTTGCGGTTAAAAAACTTCTAAGGAAGCGTCATTGAGGCGGGCAATTTTTACCATGGAGCAGCCAGGTGTAGTGGCAGGAAATTTTGCTCTGAGTTTTTCACTCATTTTTTGAGCATTTTTGTGCATATCTCAGGCTCCGTCAGGCCGATCACTCTGTTCTAGGCATCATTGTAAAGATCTTTTCCTCCTGCAGAAGTTGAGTATAGATGATGCCAATTTTGGTCAAAAGTGATGACGTCAGAAGTGGAAGAAAGGCCGAGGCTGGTCACGGCCAGTCATGGTCGGCACGGGAGTCAATGGGTTAAATTAAACATCTTGTAGTTGTATCAGACATCTTCTAGCAAAATTGAACAACCTTGAGTTTTACCGAACATCTTTTACTTGTGTCGGACATCTTTCAGTTTTATCGGACACCTTTCGCGAACCTTTAACGAACAAGTTTGTTTATTGATTTATTGCGCATAGCAATCATGTATGGTACTGCGATGATCATTCTTCACTTTCATCTACAACCGCAGTACAAATATGAATTATTTCATATATACTTCACATCACTTCACTGCACGGGCAAATATGAACTCACAATTGACCTCGCTCCCAATGTGTGGCTTCATAGCTCAGTTGGTAGAGCATCGCACCGGTATCGCGGAGATCACGGGTTCGAATCCCGTTGAAGCCCTGATTTTTTTTCAGGCTTCTTTTTTCCAATTGCTTAAATTGGAAAATTTACTGCGATGATCATTCTTCACTTTCATCTACAACCGCAGTACAAATATGAATTATTTCATATATACTTCACATCACTTCACTGCACGGGCAAATATGAACTCACAATTGACCTCGCTCCCAAAGTGTGGCTTCATAGCTCAGTTGGTAGAGCATCGCACCGGTATCGCGGAGGTCACGGGCTCGAATCCCGTTGAAGCCCTGATTTTTTTCAGGCTTCTTCTTTCCAATTGCTTAAATTGGAAAATTTACTGCGATGATCATTCTTCACTCTCATCTACAACCGCAGTACAAATATGAATTATTTCATATATACTTCACATAACATGGACATGTGCAAATTCGATATTTTGTCCACAAAAGGCCTTCATCGATGGTGACCTACGAGAGCTGCAGAAACTCATTAATTGATCGTAAAGAAAAACAAAAGAACTAAAAGGTAAAGTTTAATTAGTGTCTTTCAATCTGATAGAGACACTGCGTAACTTATACGTTGAATTTGTTAGACCAAAATAACCATTAGTGCAGTGTGCAGTTTCATTTAAGTGTTGATTTATATGTTAAGACTCTAAGTGGTCGCTTATAAGAGCTCATTCTCGTCCCCAGAGGCCGCGCTCCTTTTGGTCAGCACCAAGAATCACGACCTCTGGCCAGGTCCAACAACATTCCGTTTTTGAATGGCTTTGTAAACACAATAGATTGAGACCACAACCAATCAGATTTGTCAGACAACTCTGAACATGCGCAGAGTGACGGAGGTCCGTGAATCGCGCACTTCCGGTGTTGGACCTGGCCAGAGGTCCCTAAGTACTCATGTATCCCTTCCAGATATTATAGTGCATCTAATACACTATAACAGGGACAAATATACTACGCTACGTTCTAAAACCACTATGATAAAGGATACACCAAGTACTAACCCAGAGGTCGCAATTCTTGGTGCTGACCAAAAGGAGCGCGGCCTCTGGGGACGAGAATGACAAGAGCTTAAAAACAAATGAAAAGTGCAGTTGGGTAATTCCAAAAGTGGTCACAGTTGCTTACAGGAGCGGTCGCTAAAGAGAGATTTTCATTACAAAATTTAAGTCACAGTTCAAAATGGAGTTTTACAAAGGTGGTCAAAGCTTGAGCTGGTCGCTTACGAGAGTGATGCATGGGAAGGAGAGTTTAGACTGAAACGCATCAAGGACACAAGAATCTTTAAATATCATTGACTATCATCAGCAACGAGTTGAGAGTGCACTAGAATTGACAATATATACCTGAAACTGGTCGAAGATAATAGTATTTTCGTATAAATTTTGAGATTGGTCAGCTTTTCATTGCTTTTAAAAAGCCGCGCCATGTGCGCTAACAAATTAATGTAAACATTGACATGAACTTTGAATTAACTTCACGTAAGTAGTTGTGAAATGTTACGAAATGTTACATCCTGTGGCGTCTTACATGAATCAAAACATAAACATAAAAAAACTCTTGAGACTGCGCAGTACCGATTGGATTTCATCTTTATCCGGTTAACATATTCTGAAAAAGATCTCTAATGGTTAAACAGGAAATAATACAAACTAACAATACCTGTTTTACAGCAAATTTCATCATAATTATGATTCCCATCTAACCATCTGTTTAGGAATAAGCCAAGTAAAAGGTAATTTCAGGTTTGTAGTTGACTTAATGGATAGCAGATGTCAGATTTAATGTTGGCTCCCCTCCAATCAAGCTCTTGCTCTCCTACAACATTTCCCATAAAAATGTTTTCACAATTCACACGGGCCTCAAACTTGGCCATTTTGTTATTGTCCACATGCTTTTTCCAATTTTGGCATTCTTTACAGCGGTTATCAGTCACACGCGCCCTTCAACGATTTTTTGCCATTTCAAAAACTAAGTTTGGTGGACGTCAATCAAATGTATCCATGACAATATTCGTGTTCATTTCGTCGTGTCAGTTTCACGGCCATGTTCGATCGTCGTTGGATCAGGAATAATCGCTCAGTTATTCTGACAACGTAATTTGCAATTTCGCTGAGATGGAGGGCTCTTATGTAGAGGAAACATGGTTTGTCTTTGAATTGCATAGCATAAACACTTTTTGCGAGCGAAACGTTTGTGAAGAAGGCGGCGGACGAAACAAAATATTTAGAGCCGTGAGCGATCCGCCAAGAAAGCTGAAGAAAGGAAAGATACAAGGTAGCTGAAAAAGTTGGCCTCAGAAATGAGTCGCTTTGTGTGGAGATTGACTATTTATCAGCTTGTTATGGATGCAGATTATTTTCACCGCAGAAATTTTTGTCATTCGCCTTGCTAAAATACTGATAATCAAGGCATGCAGAGATCAATCTTGACGAGTTTCAAGCGTTGTTGGAATACTAGTACCAGACAGGCAAATTATATGCAAAGCAAACCGTCAAGAGAGCCACACGGCACGTGGGAATGTCAGTAATAAAAAGGTAACGAAAGCCGCAAGAGATTAGCAGTTAGACTTTTGTAGTTCATTCTGTAATAAAGTTTATATTTATATTTAGTTCATTCTCATGTTGTTGTGGTTGTACAATGCTTGTAAATTTGTAGCTTCAAAGCATTGCCCGTGAGCGAGACGAACGAAAAGGCGCTTCAAACGATTTTATAAGTCTTACTTCTCAGTTTCTGTTTATCGACGAGTCAAGTAAAGATGAGCAACTCGGATACTCTGAGAATTTGACGCCGTTATTGTCATGGATACATTTGATTGACGTCCACCAAAACGTAGTTTTCGAAATGGAAAAAAATCGTTGGAGGGCGCGTGTGACTGATAACCGCTGTAATGGCTCCGGAGTCTCTCACAAAACTTACCAAAGGTCAATCAAAACTTACTTGTACATTCACATTAATGAATGTAAGTAGCACTAGTAATGGTATTATATTCTAAGTAGTGTAAGTATTGGTAACAAGTTAAGTAACTGTATTATTCAGTAAATTATGCAAATTGAAGTATAATTTGTAAGTAGCCTCTGTAATTGCATCGCATTTATAACTAGTGTAAGTAGTTTTATATAATAACCAAATCAATGCGCGCGCTCTGATTGGTCATTCAGCTGTGGGTTATTGTGCCGGTAAACCCACGGAAAATTCGCGCGTCTTCTGAATTATTAAATAAAAGCAATAGACCACAAGTTTTCTATGAGTTATAGGCTGATAAACCACTTGGGATGTTGGTAGAACACTCGAAGAATTCGTAAACCACTCGCCTGCGGCTCGTGGTTTACAAATTCTTCTCGTGTTCTACCAACATCCCGCGTGGTTTATCAGCTTATAACCCATAGAAACTTGTGGTCTATTGCTTAAATATTACAGTTGTAAATAATTGTCACTGCTGTAATTAGTATTCTAGTCGCCAACGTTCATATTCATGCTCAGTTGTAATAAGATGAAAGGAAAAAAAATGAAAGCCAAACTGGAAGAGCCTTGGCTTAGGAAGTGTTCAAGATACGACCCACACGATTTTGGGGCGGGAGGGTGGGCTGTTCACCCTCTCCGTGGCTCTGTTGAATGAATAACTTTCGCGCCAAACCAGAATTTATCATCAGCAATAACATAATTGCACGTGAGACTTCTCAACAGCCATGAAATACCATTATTATTCATTCAAAATATTTCCCCGTTTCCGCATAATTCACTATAACCAGCTGCTGTTCACCAAATTTAGAAAGAATCTTCGTAACATTGAATCAATGACGTCAAAAGTGCAGCCCGCTGAAAATTATTGAACCCATGACGTCAAAATGACGTCAAAAGGGCAGCCCGCTGCAGATTATTGAACCGTTGACCGAGAAAGCCTGGGGGTGAGATTGTGTTATTTTTGGTGAGCAGAAAAACAAAGAGCGAAATGGCGAAACTCCTTTAAGAACGGGGAAATATTTTGAATGAATAATAAAGCAATTATTGAATTCGGCTTTCGTAGGATATGAAGAATTCTGCAGATCTCGGAGGGTGTCATCCACCTCGGCCTTCGACCTCTGTGGAGAACACCCTCCTTGATCTGCAGAATTCTTCATCTCCTACTCAGCCTCATTCAATAATAACCTCTTACTAACCAAGCGCCAGGGCCGTACCGGGAAATATTGGCCCGAGGTCGTGGCAGTACGGACCGAGCGCAACGAAGTCCGTACAAAACGACCGAGGGCCAATATTCCCCAGTACGGCTCGAGCTAGCTAGGTTAGTAAGTAGTTTATTATATGGCACCCGGGTCATGCTTGTTTGTTTTCTGTTAAAACGCTACTTCCGGTCGATTGAATTCACAGGGCTTCCTCCGCGTGTTTTTGATGATGTGAGCAACTAAAAAAGAACAAGCTACCACGAGTTTGAAAACAAATTCAATGAACATTAATCATGTTGAATATAAACAAGGCTTCAAGAACGATTTGTAACGGAATTTGTCACAAGTCTCAACACCTCCAGTTTGTTGAAATTCGGAAAATGGTTTCTGCCGATCCTGCATGGAATATTTTAACTTGCGCATCACAAAATATGGATGAAGAAATGTCGAAGTTGGTTGCTGTGACAATCATTCAAACATATACACAGCTAATGAAGAGGCAGTCTTAAAGTCAATCCTCCTCGTCTCTCTCGATAACAGTTCGACGCTTCTTCTCATTCTGGACAATTCTGCGCTGAAAACTGGAAATTGTTGCTTGCTTGTACTCTTGTCCGTATTTCCTATGTTTGTTAATTTATAGAACATTTCAATGGACAAGAACTGGTCAAGCTCCTTCGCAGGTAGGGTTTTAACTCTTTCATTTGTTATGCCGTTACCTTACAATTAGTGGAGAAGAGTGTTCAGATCAGTAGCCATCCTTTTATTTGTGTTTGCACTTTTTTGCTTCTTTATAAAATCGTCTATTGCCTCCCGACTTTCTCCGATGCCTGATTCAGTCTCTACATTAGACGTTTCCAATTCTTCAGGATAATGAAATTCGCTTCGTGAATACTCGTCACCCTATTCTTATGGTAAGCTCCGTAAAATATCAATCTTTTAGGTAGTTTTTTTGCGAAGCATGTGAGTATTTACACGTTTTCTTTTCGTAGTTTTGGTTGCAAATCTTTAATTTGCCGGCTTTCGAAAACAAAAAAATACAGAGCTTATGACCGTTTCCATGGAAATGGTCCGTATGGCGAAATCCCGACCAAGAAAGAACCAATCAGAACGCTCGGATTTACCTCAAGACTATCTTGCCATAAAATAATTGCTAATTATTAAATGTATTTCAACTTCGCATATAATAATGAATGTTATGAATAGTAGTTATATTACTGTTGTTTTTATCACTGCTGTGATTAGTAGTTGTGTTACTGTTGTAAGGAGATGTACCAGTGTTGTAAGTAGTGTGAATCACAATTAAAGTATTAAAAAAAGTCAAACTTACTTGTCGTCGAGTTTGAACCTATTCGTTTTTGACTCTCGATGCCTTCTTTTCAACTTGTGGTGGCTTCTGGGTGGTGACTCACTTTCTGGTGTTGTTAGTTGTACTGGGTACTTATGAAGGCGACGAATAATTCCTGTTACCATGCCAAACTGGATTAATCGCCTAGAAAAAGGAAGAAAACGACTATTAAATAACTTTGTCAGCGTTTGAACTCAAACAAAGCAATAACTCGCGAAGAAGTGTTCATAGCCTAGTTATATAGATTGAAAACGTTAACAACAGTCATGGTGAATCAACGAAGACACCAAGCAAAAATACGTGACCGCACCAAGCTCGGGCAAAAGCACGTAACCAACTCGTGACTGGTGTTGCTTTTGTATCTGATTGGTTATTTAAGTGACACAAGTTTTTCCTAGCCAATCACAGAACGCAGCACAGCAAAACCTATTGTAAGCAATACAGATTATTGTTAAGCAGAACTCTTTTATTTTTTCACTACCTCTCATCCACGCGAAGACTGCCAGGATTGTATCTTGTACACAGGTCTCTCACGGTCGCCCCTGGACTGAGCCCGCAGTACAGCATAAACACGTCTCGAAATGACGGCGGGGTTCTACCTGCAGTTTATAACATTTAAAGTTGATTTTTTTTCAGATCATTGCTTACAGATAAATATAAAACATTCACTTGCCAAGTCACTTCAAAGTCAATCTCTGATTTTATCTAGATATTTATCGGCAGGATTGACATATTGCTGCTTTACAAAATAAAACCACAGACACTTTCAAACACAAAAGACAGTGCTTGACCAAATTTCAGCTAAACACCGAGAAGAGAGTTTAAAATAAGACGTGCAGCGGAGTATTTTTGACGAAAATCGAGGTGTTTGGAAATGTGGTCAAACACTGCCCTGAGTATTTGATATATCTTCTCAATCAAAACTAAAACTGCAGCTGTAAGGTTAGGAGAAGACGGACACAAAAAAATCGTAAAAAAAAATTGTTAACCAAGATTACACGTCCAAACACTGTCACATTTCTTTTGTTTAAACTTAATTAATTGTAATGAGTTTGAGAATTAGAATTCCAAACCAACGCAAACTCCTCATACCACAATAAGATCTCCTGTAGTTAAAGCTTTACGTTTTGGGCGAAGAATGTTCCAACCAACCTTTTTTTCCAACATATTTAAGGCATTCCTCTTGTAGTTTCTTGTCATGCGTCAACTGATTAACTTCAGGTGTAGGAATGTATACATTAGAGTACTGTAATGGAACAGAAGATTATGGTAACATAAGATTAAGTCAGCATACGAGCCAAGTAGCCCATCGGGCCGGAGCTTATCCCGGTTTCTGTAGCATGAAGCAGCTGGGAGTATTTCTACTCCCCCTGGATGGGATGCTAGTCCATCGCAGGGTTACCCCCAGCATTACATGTAAATCTGCTGTGGCTGGTACCCATTTATACACCAGGTCTGGCAGAGGCACTGTGAGAGTAAAGTATCTTGCCAAAGAACACAACACAGTGTCCCCAAGCAGTGCTCTAACCCAGACCACTCCATCTGGAGGCGAGTGCACTAACCATGAGGTCACTCCACCTCATGTAATTATAGAAGATCGTGGGATTGACTGTTTATTAATCCAGATGAAGTTCAGCATTGGAGGATTTTAGAGCAAAGAACATGATATCAGTAAGAAATAAATGCCAAGTTTCCTCCCTCCCCCTCGAAGGGAGGCAGCGTGCCCGAGTGGTTAGAGCGCAGGATTTGAAATCCGTAGGATGCGGGTTCAAATCCCGTTCTGACCGTTAGCTGATGTTGTTCACGGTAGCCCCGAGTTCAACTTCTCGGCTACGCTTGTAAATATCCAACTGGTCTGCCTCCCACCAGTTGGGATTCTTAACCTAGTTATGTTTATTTGAATATTTATTTATCAATGTTTGTTAACATTGGTATTGAAAAGCCCCAATGGGGAGTGGCCAATTACGTATACATTCATTGACATATTATTTTAATCACGTCTGTAATACCAATCTCGTTCCCAGGGTCTCTCGTCTTGCTGCCCCCTGGAGCGAGCGACAAGATAAGATGAGAGGCCCTAGTAATGAGGCTTCTGTAATGCATCATTCATGGAGTTGACATTTTCTGATCTTGCACCTACCTTTCCTAGAGCCACAAAAAGAAGCCTGACAAAAGATACACCTTTTAGTGACCAATCCAAACTCAAAGGAATTACATGTAGCTGAACCAAGGCATGGGAAGTGCAAGCAAGTCATGATTGGTTTTAATTTTACTTCTGATAAAAAGTAAAAAGCCGTGCCAGTTTTTTTAGGCAGTCGTGTACCGTAGTTGATGCAAAATCAGTTATTTTTTGACACTGAAGTGAAAAACACACTAAATCAGGTACAAGTCTTCAACCAAAGCATTCTAGAGACATTTACCAGATCATACAACTGTAGTCAATCTAACCCAAAATATAACCAAACTGGAAATTACAGTTTGAAGTCTTACACAAGTTTATAAATAAACAGATTACTTGCCTGGAAAATAGGAATAAGTTTCACTATTTTGTATTGACTGTAGAAAGAAAAGAGTATTTATTTCGAATGAGGAACATCAGTACATGTTAATACATCATCATGACTAAAATCACTATGATTATAGTCCAAGGTTGTAAATTTGCCAAAATTTGTTTTGGGGGGACCAGGCTCTTAGCACTGTCTCAGTGCTTCTCTTAAAGCAGATTTGCAAAATAGCATCATTTTGACTAAAACTACCAGAATTCAAAAATTTAATTTTTTCTTTTATTATAATCATAATGAATTAATTTTGAAGTCTCACTGGGGTTTAAATAACAACTGCATTAATAAACATAAGAAACAGAAACACTGAAAGATTCTGGTAGTTGTCGTCAAATGACACCTTCATGCAAATCATCCATTCAGCTATATAATGAGTTATGACCAGCTGCTCAGGGGGTATCTGACAGAATGTTGATGGCAGGTGCAAGGGGGACAGCCCTATGCAAAAGTATCATTTCAATCGGGGGGGGGGGGGGGGGGGTTAATACAATTTCTTTAAGTTCCAGAGTAGTTAAAAAGTGAGCACAGCTTGAGCAGGGTGCATGCTGTCATCACAACACTCCATGACCATAGTAGAATGACAGGCAAGCAAAGAAACCCATGTCCTACAAGCCAGGACTAATGGGTTTTACAGTGGGGCTACTGAAGTTTACACTTCACATACCCAACAGCCAAGTGAAGCATATAATCCACTAACTAGTATAGTATACCACAAGTTTTTTTTTGTGCAAATTGTTGTTTTGGAGGGGATTTAATGCCTTCAAAGAAAGGAAAAATGTAAAACATACATCATGTCCTGTATACACATCCTAACAAGACTGATTTCTACATCTGCTTCAGCTGCAATCCTCTGAACATGGTTGAAGCCATCAATATAGCGCAAAATCTACAAAGATAAAATTATCTTCAAAAACACTACAATGCTTTTCAAAATGGTCGGTATTTTGTAAATCTTTTCTATATATTCATTATGGGTAATGATGTTGTTTGAAACATCGAAACTTGTTCCAAAAACTTGAAAGCATTGTTATATTTTTAAAGAGCATTGCTACATTTGTGCTAACAAGATTGCTTCGTAAAGATAAAATAACAGTTACCTGTGACATGTTGGAAAATTATAGAAAGTTCTACATTTTGAAATCTACCATTAATTTTAGAAATTTAGTTTGTGTTCCTTAGGTCTGACCTGGATCAGGATCAAATCACATAACATCACAGGAACAAGGAAAGGATACAATGGTTCAGGACTTTCATACTCTGTGAACTGAGTGTTCCCAGATCATTGATCCTGACCTGGAGTATATCACAAGGGATGCAACCCTAGTCCAATGGAGCTTAGAAACATATAGGTCTACAGTGTGCTACAGATTTTTTGTTGTATGATTACTATACCAAACTAATTCAATCACAATTTTTGTCTGGTTTTCTTTAGACAAATGAGTAGGAATGTAATTCAACTTTTTAGCCCATGAGGAGGAAATTCTCACTAAGGTGTTGGTTTTGGCATTTTACAGTGTACAATTGTGTGTATACATTCTCAGGGATCCATATTATTGATTTTTTCCTCCAAGTCATCAGTCAGGCAAGTATGCCAGATGACACACTTACTCTGGCAAATTTAACTTGCATACCATTTGCATACCATGTGATGAGCCTGCAATGATTTCTTTCATCTCACCATCCAAGACGGCAGACCAAAATGACAATTTTGTCACAAAAGAAAGCAGAAAATCTTTCTCTGTTTTCTACAAGTTCCAAATGGATAACAAGTAGTCAGAATGCAGGAAACTCATATTAAGAAAATTCATTTTTTTTTCTGGTAGAGTTAATCTAAATTCATCCAGTGGATGGGTTTCCATATTATAATACGGAAACCAAGGGAGCAGGGATGGCACAGTGGTGAGAGCACTCGCCTCCCACCAATGTGTCCTGGGTTCGATTCCTGGACGCGGCGTCATATGTGGGTTGAATTTGTTGTTGGTTCTCTTCGTTACTCCGGGAGGTTTTTCTCCGGGTACTCCGGTTTTCCCCTCTCCTCAAAAACCAACATTTCCAAATTCCAATTTGATCTGGATTATTGTCAAGCACTTTATCATGAGCCTCTGGCTCAGGTGATCGTGCAAGCACTCCCTGTGTTTGACATTAAATTTACATTTACATTTTACATCCCTATGATTTTTTGGTCATCACAAACGACTGGACGACTGCAAATATGATTCTGCATTCTTGAACATATCAAGTTACTGACTTGTTGTGTGGTGATATCCCACGCTGAAGACGACAAGGCATCCTTGTTGCATATAAACACTGGCACTTGATGGTCCAACACAGAGCAGGGGCTGCTGCTTGTGGCAATGTTGCACTTTAAGTGAATAGTATTAGCCTCATCTGTGTGAACAAATGTTACAAGGACTGTCATCTTGACAAATATTGAAAAACAAATTGCTTTTTTCAGTGCTGACAGTAGCATTATCAAAGGGAAATTTCCAGAGGATTACTTTTATAAAAGAAATTTGGGGCTAAGGAAGGTGATAACACTATCAGAGTCAGAATTTGATTAGAGAAGTCACAGGGAAATGGATTACGAGGTTATTCTAGCCAACCCCTCCCTGAAATATACTCTGAGAGACTTTTTTTATGGAAAAATCAACAAAAACTGGGACCAAAGAGAAGATGTCTTTGTGCATGTACATGTGTAATAATTTATATTATTATAACAATCTGTTAGAAGACTCCAGAGAATAGTTACACGGCTCAACAATAAAGATGATTTCCAGTCCATACTGCACAATTGTTGGCACCCTTAAGATGGAATGAGAATCAATGTTATTTTTTATGAACCACAAACTTTATCCTTGACATTTGAGGCCTATCAAATTTTTTGTTTATTAATTTATGAATAATTCGCCACACAACAAAATTCACAATGATCACAAAGGAGGACAATAAGTAAATATTATTTTCCAACAACTGCATTGATTTTCACAGGTGGAAAGTTCTTTCGAATCATGACAAGTGGTGTGAGAAAGAATGAAGCATCGACCTTTGCATCGATAATGGCGGTTGAGGTGAAACGTTCAATTTACTTCATGTAAGTAGTTGTGAAATGTTTACATTTTACGATGTCTTACCTGAAACAAAACAAAAAATGTAAACAAACTCTCGAGACTGGGTAGTACAGACTGGAAATCATCTTTAAAGGTCAACACTGTAATGCAAAGCGACTGAGTTTGTAAGTTGCTTCTTGTCCTGCATCTGAGCAATTCCACTGTCGCAGATATTACATTCAGACTCAATTTTGAAAGTTTCACTTAGCACAGGCAAAGGATAAAAAGGAGTTGTCCAGTGTTCCATTTATGAACATGTTTGTGCCCACTGATATGTAAACTGCGCCTTATAATTTTTGCAATTAGCTGTCGTAGATGTTACATAAAAAACAACTACAATATTGAGCGTATTAGTATTTATTCAAAATTCCTGAGAAGTATCAGGGGGTTTTGTATAAAATGTTCCAAATATATGCAGATCAGTGGTGTGTGACCCACTGAAAAGGCTGATTTCATTTGAACTGACATTCACAAATTTTGCATGGGTACTTGAACTTTAAAGTTCCAGACGCTACAACCAATGTCACAAACATTACAATGTACGCTGTGTGAATCATTGCCAAGCTAGTATAGAAGACAAATCAGCTTTTCTGTATGGTTTTTAGTCATATGTATAAGACAAGATGGGCAAATATTTGATGTTTTTAGGAATGAACACTACATGTAGTTGGCACTTAATGTAAAATCCCTGAAATACCCCAGCACAGTTTGGGGAAAGTATATCAAGTATAACCTGCATTTGAGACTGCTTGTGGTATTCTGAGCTTGGAAACCTATGTTGGTCACCAGAAAAATAACTTCTTTTGCCACAAAATAGAAACAATGGCAGTTTTGTTCAATTCAAGGTTTCTTTACAGAGTTGGCACAGCTACTCATTAGTGGCCTAAGCAAGGGAAAACAAAAGGGTCTACTTTTAAACATTTTTTCCTTCTTCTGTTGTTCCTCACTTTATCAATGGACCATTTGAAATTCCAGAGCAACTAGCTGTGGAAAAAAACCTTGAAAGTAATAGAAAACATAAAAGGGTTTAAGAGCTGTTAGAAATGACTACGTTCATCTCAATCATGGCAGAACCTCTTCTATCATTGAAATGTCAGTTGAGAATAGTTTCCAACACACTTGAAAGCTGGTGTCTTTGTCAAAAGTTAGATGAAACTAGAACAAATGTAGGAAGGACATGGTCTTGTTGTGTAATGATTGGCCTTTGAAGAACCATTGCAAAAGATTTTTAATTTAAAGGTGGTCTCAAGAGGGGGGTTTGTGCAAGATTACGAATGGCCAGCGCGCGCAGTGGCCTCAAA